>CM042258.1:38268767-38273767 GCA_023566225.1 Romanogobio albipinnatus
CACACACACCATCCAGTCACTCTCTCTCACACACACACACACCATCCAGTCACTCTCTCACACACACACACACACACCATCCAGTCACTCTCTCTCACACACACACACACACACACACACACCATCCAGTCACTCTCTCACACACACCATCCAGTCACTCTCTCTCACACACACACACACCATCCAGTCACTCGCTCTCACACACACACACACACACACACACACACACACACACACACACACACACACACACAATCCAGTCACTCTCTCTCACACACACACACACACACACACACACCATCCAGTCACTCTCTCTCACACACACCATCCAGTCACTCTCTCTCACACACACACACCATCCAGTCACTCGCTCTCACACACACACACACACACCATCCAGTCACTCTCTCACACACACACACACACCATCCAGTCACTCGCTCTCACACACACACACACACACACACACACACCATCCAGTCACTCTCTCTCACACACACACACACACACACACACCATCCAGTCACTCTCTCTCACACACACACCATCCAGTCACACTCTCTCACACACACCATCCAGTCACTCTCTCTCACACACACCATCCAGTCACTCTCTCTCACACACACCATCCAGTCACTCGCTCTCACACACACACCATCCAGTCACTCTCTCTCTCACACACACCATCCAGTCACTCTCTCTCTCACACACACCATCCAGTCACTCTCTCTCACACACACCATCCAGTCACTCTCTCTCTCACACACACCATCCAGTCACACTCTCTCACACACACCATCCAGTCACTCGCTCTCACACACACACCATCCAGTCACTCTCTCTCTCACACACACCATCCAGTCACTCTCTCTCTCACACACACCATCCAGTCACTCTCTCTCACACACACACACCATCCAGTCACTCTCTCACACACACACCATCCAGTCACTCTCTCTCACACACACACACACCATCCAGTCACTCTCTCTCACACACACACACACACACCATCCAGTCACTCTCTCACACACACCATCCAGTCACTCTCTCACACACACACCCCATCCAGTCACTCGCTCTCACACACACACCATCCAGTCACTCTCTCTCACACACACCATCCAGTCACTCGCTCTCACACACACACCATCCAGTCACTCTCTCACACACACACCATCCAGTCACTCTCTCACACACACACACCATCCAGTCACTCTCTCTCTCACACACACCATCCAGTCACTCTCTCTCTCACACACACCATCCAGTCACTCTCTCTCACACACACACCATCCAGTCACTCTCTCTCACACACACCATCCAGTCACTCTCTCACACACACACACACACACACACACCATCCAGTCACTCTCTCTCACACACACCATCCAGTCACTCTCTCTCTCACACACACCATCCAGTCACTCTCTCACACACACACACACACCATCCAGTCACTCTCTCACACACACACACCATCCAGTCACTCTCTCTCACACACACACCATCCAGTCACTCTCTCACACACACACCATCCAGTCACTCTCTCTCACACACACACCATCCAGTCACTCTCTCACACACACACACACACCATCCAGTCACTCTCTCTCACACACACACCATCCAGTCACACTCTCTCACACACACACCATCTAGTCACTCTCTCACACACACCATCCAGTCACTCTCTCTCACACACACACCATCCAGTCACTCTCTCACACACACACCATCCAGTCACTCTCTCTCACACACACACACCATCCAGTCACTCTCTCACACACACACACACCATCCAGTCACTCTCTCTCACACACACACCATCCAGTCACTCTCTCACACACACACCATCCAGTCACTCGCTCTCACACACACACCATCCAGTCACTCTCTCACACACACCATCCAGTCACTCTCTCACACACACCATCCAGTCACTCTCTCACACACACCATCCAGTCACTCTCTCACACACACACACACACACACACACACACACACACCCCATCCAGTCACACTCTCTCTCACACACACACACCATCCAGTCACTCTCTCTCACACACACACACACACACCATTCAGTCACTCGCTCTCTCACACACACACACACACACACACACACACACACACACACACACACCATCCAGTCACTCTCTCTCACACACACACACACACACCATCCAGTCACTCTCTCTCACACACACACCATCCAGTCACTCTCTCTCACACACACACACACACACACACCATCCAGTCACTCTCTCTCACACACACACCATCCAGTCACTCTCTCTCACACACACACACACACACACACACACACACCATCCAGTCACTCTCTCTCACACACACACACACACACACACACACCATCCAGTCACTCTCTCTCACACACACCATCCAGTCACTCTCTCTCACACACACACACACACACACACACCATCCAGTCACTCTCTCTCACACACACCATCCAGTCACTCTCTCTCACACACACACACACACACACACACACACACACACACACACACACACACACACCATCCAGTCACTCTCTCTCACACACACCATCCAGTCACTCTCTCTCACACACACCATCCAGTCACTCTCTCTCACACACACCATCCAGTCACTCTCTCACACACACACCATCCAGTCACTCTCTCACACACACCATCCAGTCACTCTCTCACACACACCATCCAGTCACTCTCTCTCTCACACACACACACACACACACACACACACACACACACACACACACACACACACACACACACACACACACAATCCAGTCACTCTCTCTCACACACACACACACACACACACACACACACACACACACACACACACACACACACACACACACACACACACACAATCCAGTCACTCTCTCTCACACACACACACCATCCAGTCACTCTCTCTCACACACACACACCATCCAGTCACTCTCTCTCACACACACCATCCAGTCACTCTCTCTCTCACACACACACACCATCCAGTCACTCTCTCACACACACCATCCAGTCACTCTCTCTCACACACACACACACACACACCATCCAGTCACTCTCTCTCACACACACACACCATCCAGTCACTCTCTCTCACACACACACACCATCCAGTCACTCTCTCTCACACACACACACACACCATCCAGTCACTCTCTCTCACACACACACACCATCCAGTCACTCTCTCTCACACACACACACCATCCAGTCACTCTCTCTCACACACACACACCATCCAGTCACTCTCTCTCACACACACACACACCATCCAGTCACTCTCTCTCACACACACACACACACACACACACACACACACACACACACACACACACACACACACACACACACACACACACACACACACACACACACACACACACACACACACACACACACACACACACACACACACACACACACACACACACACACCATCCAGTCACTCTCTCTCACACACACACACACACACCATCCAGTCACTCTCTCTCACACACACACACACACCATCCAGTCACTCTCTCTCACACACACACACCATCCAGTCACTCTCTCTCACACACACACACACACACACCATCCAGTCACTCTCTCTCACACACACACACCATCCAGTCACTCTCTCACACACACCATCCAGTCACTCTCTCTCACACACACACACACACACCATCCAGTCACTCTCTCTCACACACACACACACACACACACACACACACACACCATCCAGTCACTCTCTCTCACACACACACACCATCCAGTCACTCTCTCTCACACACACACACACCATCCAGTCACTCTCTCTCTCACACACACACACACACACACCATCCAGTCACTCTCTCTCACACACACACACACCATCCAGTCACTCTCTCTCACACACACACACCATCCAGTCACTCTCTCTCACACACACCATCCAGTCACTCTCTCTCACACACACCATCCAGTCACTCTCTCTCACACACACACACACACACACACCATCCAGTCACTCTCTCTCACACACACACACACCATCCAGTCACTCTCTCACACACACACACACACCATCCAGTCACTCTCTCACACACACACACACACACACACCATCCAGTCACTCTCTCTCACACACACACACACACACACACCATCCAGTCACTCTCTCTCACACACACACCATCCAGTCAGTCACTCTCTCTCTCACACACACCATCCAGTCACTCTCTCTCACACACACACACACACACCATCCAGTCACTCTCTCTCACACACACACACACACACACACACACCATCCAGTCACTCTCTCTCACACACACACACACCATCCAGTCACTCTCTCACACACACACACACACACACACACCATCCAGTCACTCTCTCACACACACACACACACACACACACCATCCAGTCACTCTCTCTCACACACACACACACACACACACCATCCAGTCACTCTCTCTCACACACACACCATCCAGTCAGTCACTCTCTCTCTCACACACACCATCCAGTCACTCTCTCTCACACACACACACACACACACCATCCAGTCACTCTCTCTCACACACACACACACACACACACACACACACCATCCAGTCACTCTCTCTCACACACACACACCATCCAGTCACTCTCTCTCACACACACACACACACACACCATCCAGTCACTCTCTCTCACACACACACACCATCCAGTCACTCTCTCTCACACACACACCATCCAGTCACTCTCTCTCACACACACACACACACACCATCCAGTCACACTCTCTCACACACACACACACACACACACACCATCCAGTCACTCTCTCTCACACACACACACACACACACCATCCAGTCACTCTCTCTCACACACACACACACACACACACCATCCAGTCACTCTCTCTCACACACACACACCATCCAGTCACTCTCACACACACACACACACACACACACACCATCCAGTCACTCTCTCACACACACACACACA
>CM042258.1:38278767-38306267 GCA_023566225.1 Romanogobio albipinnatus
GCTCACACACACACAGCTCACACACCTCTGCACACACAGCTCACACACCTCTGCACACACAGCTCACACACCTCTGCACACACAGCTCACACACCTCTGCACACACACCTCTACACACACACCTCTGCACACACACCTCTGCACACACAGCTCACACACCTCTGCACACACAGCTCACACACCTCTGCACACACAGCTCACACACCTCTGCTCACACACCTCTGCACACACAGCTCACACACCTCTGCACACACAGCTCACACACCTCTGCACACACAGCTCACACACCTCTGCTCACACACCTCTGCACACACACCTCTGCACACACAGCTCACACACCTCTGCACACACAGCTCACACACCTCTGCACACACAGCTCACACACCTCTGCTCACACACCTCTGCACACACACCTCTGCACACACACCTCTGCACACACAGCTCACACACCTCTGCACACACAGCTCACACACCTCTGCACACACACCTCTACACACACAGCTCACACACCTCTGCACACACACCTCTGCACACACACCTCTGCACACACAGCTCACACACCTCTGCACACACAGCTCACACACCTCTGCACACACACCTCTGCACACACACCTCTGCACACACAGCTCACACACCTCTGCACACACACCTCTGCACACACAGCTCACACACCTCTACACACACAGCTCACACACCTCTGCACACACACCTCTGCACACACACCTCTGCACACACAGCTCACACACCTCTGCACACACACCTCTGCACACACAGCTCACACACCTCTGCACACACAGCTCACACACCTCTGCACACACACCTCTACACACACAGCTCACACACCTCTGCACACACACCTCTGCACACACACCTCTGCACACACACCTCTGCACACACAGCTCACACACCTCTGCACACACACCTCTACACACACACCTCTACACACACAGCTCACACACCTCTGCACACACACCTCTGCACACACACCTCTGCACACACACCTCTGCTCACACACCTCTGCACACACACCTCTGCACACACAGCTCACACACCTCTGCACACACAGCTCACACACCTCTGCACACACACCTCTACACACACAGCTCACACACCTCTGCACACAGCTCACACACACACAGCTCACACACCTCTGCACACACACCTCTGCACACACAGCTCACACACCTCTGCACACACAGCTCACACACCTCTGCACACACACCTCTACACACACAGCTCACACACCTCTGCTCACACACCTCTGCACACACAGCTCACACACCTCTGCACACACAGCTCACACACCTCTGCACACACACCTCTGCACACACAGCTCACACACCTCTGCTCACACACCTCTGCACACACACCTCTACACACACAGCTCACACACCTCTGCACACACAGCTCACACACCTCTGCACACACACCTCTGCACACACAGCTCACACACCTCTGCACACACAGCTCACACACCTCTGCACACACAGCTCACACACCTCTGCTCACACACCTCTGCACACACACCTCTGCACACACACCTCTGCACACACAGCTCACACACCTCTGCTCACACACCTCTGCACACACACACCTCTGCACACACAGCTCACACACCTCTGCACACACACAGCTCACACGCCTCTGCACACACACCTCTGCACACACACCTCTGCACACACACCTCTGCACACACACCTCTGCACACACAGCTCACACACCTCTGCACACACACCTCTGCACACACACCTCTGCACACACACCTCTGCACACACAGCTCACACACCTCTGCACACACACCTCTGCACACACACAGCTCACACACCTCTGCACACACACCTCTGCACACACACCTCTGCACACACACCTCTGCACACACAGCTCACACACCTCTGCACACACAGCTCACACACCTCTGCACACACAGCTCTACACACACAGCTCACACACCTCTGCACACACACCTCTGCACACACACCTCTGCACACACAGCTCACACACCTCTGCACACACAGCTCACACACCTCTGCACACACAGCTCACACACCTCTGCACACACAGCTCACACACCTCTGCACACACAGCTCACACACCTCTGCACACACAGCTCACACACCTCTGCACACACAGCTCACACACCTCTGCACACACAGCTCACACACCTCTGCACACACAGCTCACACACCTCTGCACACACAGCACACACACCTCTGCACACACAGCTCACACACCTCTGCACACACAGCACACACACCTCTGCACACACAGCTCACACACCTCTGCACACACAGCTCACACACCTCTGCACACACAGCTCACACACCTCTGCACACACAGCTCACACACCTCTGCACACACACCTCTACACACACAGCTCACACACCTCTGCACACACAGCTCACACACCTCTGCACACACACCTCTACACACACAGCTCACACACCTCTGCACACACACCTCTGCACACACACCTCTGCACACACACCTCTACACACACAGCTCACACACCTCTGCACACACACCTCTGCACACACACCTCTGCACACACACCTCTGCACACACACCTCTGCACACACACCTCTACACACACAGCTCACACACCTCTGCACACACACCTCTGCACACACACCTCTGCACACACACCTCTACACACACAGCTCACACACCTCTGTTTGGAAACAAGGCCATATTTCATTAAAATATAGAGATATTGTTTTTGATTATTAATTTTTAAGATGAATTAATTGGAAGAAACGATGATTATAAAAGCTAACAGGCGATGTGATGAGTGTTATGGTGACAATAACAGACACAACTGATCTTGGGTCAGTAATGATATAAAGTGTTGAATGGTAATAATGGGTTGGAGGTCATGTGATGCTCATGGGTCACTCAGGGTCATTATGGAGTATATGATTCTGCTGGACCAGTGACACACACACACACACACACTAATGATCGACAGCACACGAGTGCTGAACAGCAGGAGGAGTGTGTGTGTATTGGTGCAGATGGTCCACACACACACACACCTGTCGCTGCAGTTGCTCTGAGGTTCTGCTGATGCGGATGTGCAGATGAGACACACACACACACACACACACACACACACACTGATCGGCTGAGATGATTCTGACAGGTGCAACACACACACAGACTGACCCTGGAACTGTTTTTATTATTTATATTTAATTGACTTATTCTCCTGACCCAAAACATTTAACCTCATTAGTTTTAAATATATACGCCCTTTCTGTTTAAATTTTAAATTAAATTTTCTTGGAAAGAAAGACCTCCAAGTTATTTTCTGTGTATGTGCAAGATTTCTGTTTAATTAGAGAGAGGAGGAGCTACATCAAGCTCCGCCCATTACATGTAGAGAGGAGGGGCTCACGCGCACTCACACACTCACACGCGCGCACTCACTCACACTCACACTCACACTCTCACGCGCTCTCACTCACTCTCACTCACACTCACACGCGCTCTCACTCACACACACTCTCACTCACTCTCACTCACACGCACTCACTCACACTCTCACTCACACTCACTCACACACTCTCACTCACACTCACTCACACACTCACTCACACTCTCACTCACACTCACTCACACTCACTCACACACTCTCACGCGCTCTCACTCACTCTCACTCACACTCACACGCGCTCTCACTCACACACACTCTCACTCACTCTCACTCACACGCACTCACTCACACTCTCACTCACACTCACTCACACTCACACTCTCACGCGCTCTCACTCACTCACACACTCTCACTCACACTCACACTCTCACGCGCTCTCACTCACTCACTCACTCACACTCACTCACTCACACTCTCACTCACTCTCACTCACTCTCACTCACACTCACACTCTCACTCACTCACACACTCTCACTCACTCACACACTCTCACGCGCTCTCACTCACTCTCACTCACACTCACACGCGCTCTCACTCACACACACTCTCACTCACTCTCACTCACACGCACTCTCACTCACACTCACTCACACTCACACTCTCACGCGCTCTCACTCACTCACACACTCTCACTCACACTCACACTCTCACGCGCTCTCACTCACTCACTCACACTCACTCTCACTCACACACACTCTCACTCACACTCACTCACACTCACACTCTCACGCGCTCTCACTCACTCACACACTCTCACTCACACTCACACTCTCACGCGCTCTCACTCACTCACTCACACTCACACTCTCACACACTCTCACTCACTCACACTCACACTCTCACGCGCTCTCACTCACTCACACTCTCACTCACTCACACTCACACTCTCACGCGCTCTCACTCACTCACACTCACACTCTCACTCACACTCACACTCTCACGCGCTCTCACTCACTCACACTCACACTCTCACGCGCTCTCACTCACTCACTCACACTCACTCACTCACACTCTCACTCACTCACACTCACACTCTCACGCGCTCTCACTCACTCACTCACACACTCTCACTCACACTCACACTCTCACGCGCTCTCACTCACTCACTCACACTCACTCACTCACACTCTCACTCACTCACACTCACACTCTCACTCACTCTCACTCACACGCGCACACTCACTCTCACGCGCTCACACTCACACGCGCTCTCACACGCACTCACACTCTCACGCGCTCTCACACTCACACGCGCACTCACTCTCACACGCGCACTCACTCTCACACGCACTCACACTCTCACTCACACGCACTCACTCACTCTCACTCACTCACACGCGCACACTCACTCTCACGCGCTCACACTCTCACACGCGCTCTCACACGCACTCACACTCTCACGCGCTCTCACTCTCACACGCACTCACTCTCACACTCTCACACTCACGCGCTCTCACTCTCACGCGCTCTCACTCTCACTCACTCTCTCTCACACACTCTCACATGCGCACTCACTCTCACACGCGCTCACACTCTCACACGCGCTCACACTCTCACGCGCTCTCACTCTCACGCGCTCTCACTCTCACTCACTCTCTCTCACATACTCTCACACGCGCACTCACTCTCACACGCACTCACACTCACACTCTCACACTCACGCGCTCTCACTCTCACGCGCTCTCACTCTCACTCACTCTCTCTCACACACTCTCACACGCGCACTCACTCTCACACGCGCTCACACTCTCACACGCGCTCACACGCACTCACACTCTCACGCGCTCTCACTCTCACGCGCTCTCACTCTCACTCACTCTCTCTCACACACTCTCACACGCGCACTCACTCTCACACGCGCTCACACTCTCACACGCGCTCGCACACGCACTCTCACTCTCACTCTCACGCGCTCTCACTCTCACTCACTCTCTCTCACACACTCTCACACGCGCACTCACTCACACTCACTCTCTCTCACACACTCTCACACGCGCACTCACTCTCACACGCGCTCACACTCTCACACGCGCTCGCACACGCACTCTCACTCTCACTCTCACGCGCTCTCACTCTCACTCACTCTCTCTCACACACTCTCTCACGCGCTCACACTCTCACACGCGCTCTCACACGCACTCACACTCTCACGCGCTCTCACTCTCACACGCACTCACTCTCACACTCACGCGCTCTCACTCACACGCACTCTCACTCTCACACGCACACTCACGCGCTCTCACTCTCTCTCACTCACTCTCAGACGCACTCACACTCTCACTCACTCACTCTCACACTCTCACACAAACTCACTCTCACACGCTCTCACTCTCTCTCACACGCACTCACTCTCACACTCACGCGCTCTCACTCTCACGCGCTCTCACTCTCACTCACTCTCTCTCACACACTCTCACACGCGCACTCACTCTCACACGCGCTCACACTCTCACACGCGCTCTCACACGCACTCACACTCTCACGCGCTCTCACTCTCACTCACTCTCTCTCTCACACTCTCACTCTCACACGCACTCACACTCACACTCTCACACTCACGCGCTCTCACTCTCATGCGCTCTCACTCTCACTCACTCTCTCTCACATACTCTCACACGCGCACTCACTCTCACACGCGCTCACACTCTCACACGCGCTCTCACACGCACTCACACTCACACGCACTCACACTCACGCGCTCTCACTCTCACGCGCTCTCACTCTCACTCACTCTCTCTCACACACTCTCTCACGCGCTCACACTCTCACACGCGCTCTCACACGCACTCACACACTCACACTCTCACTCACACTCACACTCTCACGCGCTCTCACTCACACTCTCACTCACTCACACTCTCACTCACACTCTCACTCACACACTCACACTCTCACTCACACTCACACTCTCACACAAACTCACTCACGCGCTCTCACTCTCTCTCACACACTCTCACTCACGCGCTCTCACTCTCACACGCACTCACACGCGCACACTCACTCTCACGCGCTCACACTCTCACACGCGCTCTCACAAGCGCTCACACTCTCACACGCACTCACACTCTCACACGCACTCACACTCTCACACGCTCTCACTCTCACACGCGCACTCACTCACACTCTCACTCACTCTCACACAAACTCACACTCTCACGCGCTCTCACTCTCACACGCGCTCTCACTCTCACACGCGCACTCACTCTCACACGCACTCACTCTCACACACTCTCACACGCGCACTTACTCTCACACGCACTCACACTCTCACTCACTCACACGCACACTCACGCGCTCTCACTCTCACGCGCTCTCACTCTCACTCACTCTCTCTCACACTCTCACACGCGCACTCACTCTCACACGCTCTCACTCTCACTCTCTCACACACTCTCACTCACGCGCTCTCACTCTCTCACACACTCTCACTCACGCGCTCTCACTCTCACACGCACTCACACTCTCACGTGCTCTCACTCACTCACACTCTCACACACTCTCACACGCGCACTCACTCTCACACGCTCTCACTCTCTCTCACACACTCTCACGCGCTCTCACTCTCACTCGCTCTCACTCTCACTCACTCTCTCTCTCACACACTCACTCACTCTCTCACACAAACTCACTCTCACGTGCTCTCACACGTACTCTCACGCGCTCTCACTCACACACTCTCACTCTCTCACACTCACACGCACTCTCACTCTCACACGCACTCACACACACGCGCGGACTCACTCTCACACAAACTCACTCTCACACGCGCACTCACACTCTCTCTCACACTCGCGCGCACTCTCACTCACACGCGCGCACTCCCACTCACTCACTCACACGCGCGCACTCACTCACTCTCACACTAACTCGCGCTCTCACTCGCACTCACTCACATGCGCGCACACACTCACGCGCGCACTCAGTCAGTCTCACACTCAGTCTCGCGCACTCACATTCTCACACGCGCGCACTCACTCTGACTCACTCTCACACACACTCACACACTCTCACACGCGCACTCACACTCTCACTCACTCTCACTCACTCTCACACAAACTCACACTCTCACGCGCTCTCTCTCACACGCGCACTCACTCTCACACGCACTCACACTCTCACTCACTCACTCTCACACGCACACTCACGCGCTCTCACTCTCACGCGCTCTCACTCTCACTCACTCTCTCTCACACACTCTCACACGCGCACTCACTCACACGCACTCACACTCTCACACAAACTCACTCTCACACGCTCTCACTCTCTCTCACACACTCTCACTCTCACTCGCTCTCACTCACTCTCTCTCTCACACACTCACTCACTCTCTCTCTCACACACTCACTCTCACACGCACGCACTCACACAAACTCACTCTCACACGCGCACTCACACTCTCACGCGCTCTCACTCACTCACACTCTCACGCGCTCTCACTCACATGTACTCTCACGCGCTCACACACTCTCTCACGCGCGCACTCACTCACACGCACGCTCTCACACACACTCTCACACGCGCACTCACTCTCACGCGCTCTCACTCACACACTCTCACTCTCTCACACTCACACGTACTCTCACACGCACTCACACACACGCGCGCACTCACTCTCACACAAACTCACTCTCACACGCGCACTCACACTCTCTCTCACACTCACGCGCTCTCACTCACACACTCTCACTCTCTCACACGTACTCTCACACGCGCTCTCACACGCACTCACACACACGCGCGCACTCACTCTCACACAAACTCACTCTCACACGCGCACTCACACTCTCTCACACTCGCGCGCACTCTCACTCACACGCGCGCACTCCCACTCACTCACTCACGCGCACTCACTCACTCTCACACTAACTCGAGCTCTCACTCGCACTCACTCACATGCGCGCACACACTCACACTCTCTCACTCACATTCTCGCACTCAGTCTCACACTCAGTCAGTCTCACACTCAGTCTCATACTCAGTCTCGCGCACTCACATTCTCACACGCGCGCACTCACTCTGACTCACTCTCACACACTCTCACTCGCGCACTCACATTCTCACACGCGCACTCACATTCTCACACGCGCACTCACACAAACTCACTCTCACACGCGCACTCTCACTCTCTCACACGCGCACTCACACTCACGTACTCTCACTCTCTCACGCGCGCACTCACTCTCACGCCCGCACTCACTCTCTCACACACTCTCACTCGCGCACTCACATTCTCACACGCGCACTCACATTCTCACACGCGCACTCACACAAACTCACTCTCACACACGCACTCTCACTCTCTCACACGCGCACTCACACTCACGTACTCTCACTCTCTCACGCACGCACTCACTCTCACGCCCGCACTCACTCTCTCTCACTCACACGCGCGCACTCACTCACTCTCACTCGCTCTCACTCACACACTCTCACTCTCTCACACTCACACGTACTCTCACACGCACTCACACACACGCACTCACTCTCACACAAACTCACTCTCACACGCGCACTCACACTCTCTCTCACACTCACGCGCTCTCACTCACACACTCTCACTCTCTCACACGTACTCTCACACGCGCTCTCACACGCACTCACACACACGCGCGCAGTCACTCTCACACAAACTCACTCTCACACGCGCACTCACACTCTCTCACACTCGCGCGCACTCTCACTCACACGCGCGCACTCCCACTCACTCACTCACGCGCACTCACTCACTCTCACACTAACTCGCGCTCTCACTCGCACTCACTCACATGCGCGCACACACTCACACTCTCTCACTCACATTCTCGCACTCAGTCTCACACTCAGTCAGTCTCACACTCAGTCTCATACTCAGTCTCGCGCACTCACATTCTCACACGCGCGCGCACTCGCTCTCACACTCAGCCTCACACTCAGTCTCGCGCACTCACATTCTCACACGCGCGCACTCACTCTGACTCACTCTCACACATTCTCACACGCGCACTCACATTCTCACACGCACACTCACACAAACTCACTCTCACACGCGCACTCTCACTCTCTCACACGCGCACTCACGTACTCTCACTCTCTCACGCGCGCACTCACTCTCACGCCCGCACTCACTCTCTCTCACACTCACTCGCGCACTCTCACTCACACGCGCGCACTCACTCACTCACTCTCACACGCGCGCGCACTCGCTCTCACACTCAGTCTCGCGCACTCGCTCTCACACTCAGCCTCACACTCAGTCTCGCGCACTCGCTCTCACACTCAGCCTCACACTCAGTCTCGCGCACTCGCTCTCACACTCAGCCTCACACTCAGTCTCGCGCACTCGCTCTCACACTCAGCCTCACACTCAGTCTCGCGCACTCGCTCTCACACTCAGCCTCACACTCAGTCTCGCGCACTCGCTCTCACACTCACTCTCTCACACTCACTCAGTCTCACACGTGCGCGCACTCGCTCTCACACTCAGCCTCACACTCAGTCTCGCTCTCACACTCACTCTCACTCGCTCACACTCTCACACGCGCTCTCACACGCACTCACACTCTCACGCGCTCTCACTCTCACACGCACTCACTCTCACACTCACGCGCTCTCACTCACACGCACTCTCACTCTCACACGCACACTCACGCGCTCTCACTCTCACGCGCTCTCACTCTCTCTCACTCACTCTCAGACGCACTCACACTCTCACTCACTCACTCTCACACTCTCACACAAACTCACTCTCACACGCTCTCACTCTCTCTCACACGCACTCACTCTCACACTCACGCGCTCTCACTCTCACGCGCTCTCACTCTCACTCACTCTCTCTCACACACTCTCACACGCGCACTCACTCTCACACGCGCTCACACTCTCACACGCGCTCTCACACGCACTCACACTCTCACGCGCTCTCACTCTCACTCACTCTCTCTCTCACACTCTCACTCTCACACGCACTCACACTCACACTCTCACACTCACGCGCTCTCACTCTCATGCGCTCTCACTCTCACTCACTCTCTCTCACATACTCTCACACGCGCACTCACTCTCACACGCGCTCACACTCTCACACGCGCTCTCACACGCACTCACACTCACGCGCTCTCACTCTCACGCGCTCTCACTCTCACTCACTCTCTCTCACACACTCTCTCACGCGCTCACACTCTCACACGCGCTCTCACACGCACTCACACACTCACACTCACACTCTCACTCACACTCACACTCTCACTCACACTCTCACTCACACACTCACACTCTCACACAAACTCACTCACGCGCTCTCACTCTCTCTCACACACTCTCACTCACGCGCTCTCACTCTCACACGCACTCACACGCGCACACTCACTCTCACGCGCTCACACTCTCACACGCGCTCTCACAAGCGCTCACACTCTCACACGCACTCACACTCTCACACGCACTCACACTCTCACACGCTCTCACTCTCACACGCGCACTCACTCACACTCTCACACAAACTCACACTCTCACGCGCTCTCACTCTCACACGCGCTCTCACTCTCACACGCGCACTCACTCTCACACGCACTCACTCTCACACACTCTCACACGCGCACTTACTCTCACACGCACTCACACTCTCACTCACTCACACGCACACTCACGCGCTCTCACTCTCACGCGCTCTCACTCTCACTCACTCTCTCTCACACTCTCACACGCGCACTCACTCTCACACGCTCTCACTCTCACTCTCTCTCACACACTCTCACTCACGCGCTCTCACTCTCTCACACACTCTCACTCACGCGCTCTCACTCTCACACGCACTCACACTCTCACGTGCTCTCACTCACTCACACTCTCTCACACTCACACGCGCACACTCACTCTCACTCACTCTCTCTCACACACTCTCACACGCGCACTCACTCTCACACGCTCTCACTCTCTCTCACACACTCTCACGCGCTCTCACTCTCACTCGCTCTCACTCTCACTCACTCTCTCTCTCACACACTCACTCACTCTCTCACACAAACTCACTCTCACGTGCTCTCACACGTACTCTCACGCGCTCTCACTCACACACTCTCACTCTCTCACACTCACACGCACTCTCACTCTCACACGCACTCACACACACGCGCGGACTCACTCTCACACAAACTCACTCTCACACGCGCACTCACACTCTCTCTCACACTCGCGCGCACTCTCACTCACACGCGCGCACTCCCACTCACTCACTCACACGCGCGCACTCACTCACTCTCACACTAACTCGCGCTCTCACTCGCACTCACTCACATGCGCGCACACACTCACGCGCGCACTCAGTCAGTCTCACACTCAGTCTCGCGCACTCACATTCTCACACGCGCGCACTCACTCTGACTCACTCTCACACACACTCACACACTCTCACACGCGCACTCACTCTCACACGCACTCACACTCTCACTCACTCACTCTCACACGCACACTCACGCGCTCTCACTCTCACGCGCTCTCACTCTCACTCACTCTCTCTCACACACTCTCACACGCGCACTCACTCACACGCACTCACACTCTCACACAAACTCACTCTCACACGCTCTCACTCTCTCTCACACACTCTCACTCTCACTCGCTCTCACTCACTCTCTCTCTCACACACTCACTCACTCTCTCTCTCACACACTCACTCTCACACGCACGCACTCACACAAACTCACTCTCACACGCGCACTCACACTCTCACGCGCTCTCACTCACTCACACTCTCACGCGCTCTCACTCACATGTACTCTCACGCGCTCACACACTCTCTCACGCGCGCACTCACTCACACGCACGCTCTCACACACACTCTCACACGCGCACTCACTCTCACGCGCTCTCACTCACACACTCTCACTCTCTCACACTCACACGTACTCTCACACGCACTCACACACACGCGCGCACTCACTCTCACACAAACTCACTCTCACACGCGCACTCACACTCTCTCTCACACTCACGCGCTCTCACTCACACACTCTCACTCTCTCACACGTACTCTCACACGCGCTCTCACACGCACTCACACACACGCGCGCACTCACTCTCACACAAACTCACTCTCACACGCGCACTCACACTCTCTCACTCACACGCGCGCACTCCCACTCACTCACTCACGCGCACTCACTCACTCTCACACTAACTCGAGCTCTCACTCGCACTCACTCACATGCGCGCACACACTCACACTCTCTCACTCACATTCTCGCACTCAGTCTCACACTCAGTCAGTCTCACACTCAGTCTCATACTCAGTCTCGCGCACTCACATTCTCACACGCGCGCGCACTCGCTCTCACACTCAGTCTCATACTCAGTCTCGCGCACTCACATTCTCACACGCGCGCACTCACTCTGACTCACTCTCACACATTCTCACACGCGCACTCACATTCTCACACGCGCACTCACACAAACTCACTCTCACACGCGCACTCTCACTCTCTCACACGCGCACTCACGTACTCTCACTCTCTCACGCGCGCACTCACTCTCACGCCCGCACTCACTCTCTCTCACACTCACTCGCGCACTCTCACTCACACGCGCGCACTCACTCACTCACTCTCACACGCGCGCGCACTCGCTCTCACACTCAGCCTCACACTCAGTCTCGCGCACTCACATTCTCACACGCGCGCACTCACTCTGACTCACTCTCACACATTCTCACACGCGCACTCACATTCTCACACGCGCACTCACACAAACTCACTCTCACACGCGCACTCTCACTCTCTCACACGCGCACTCACGTACTCTCACTCTCTCACGCGCGCACTCACTCTCACGCCCGCACTCACTCTCTCTCACACTCACTCGCGCACTCTCACTCACACGCGCGCACTCACTCACTCACTCTCACACGCGCGCGCACTCGCTCTCACACTCAGTCTCGCGCACTCGCTCTCACACTCAGCCTCACACTCAGTCTCGCGCACTCGCTCTCACACTCAGCCTCACACTCAGTCTCGCGCACTCGCTCTCACACTCAGCCTCACACTCAGTCTCGCGCACTCGCTCTCACACTCAGCCTCACACTCAGTCTCGCGCACTCGCTCTCACACTCAGTCTCGCGCACTCGCTCTCACACTCACTCTCTCACACTCACTCAGTCTCACACGTGCGCGCACTCGCTCTCACACTCAGCCTCACACTCAGTCTCGCTCTCACACTCACTCTCACTCGCTCTCACACTCAGCCTCACACTCAGTCTCGCTCTCACACTCACTCTCACTCGCTCTCACACTCAGCCTCACACTCAGTCTCGCTCTCACACTCACTCTCACTCGCTCTCACACTCAGTCTCGCTCTCACATTCACTCTCTGTCACACTCACACTCAGTCTCGCGCACTCGCTCTCACACTCAGCCTCACACTCAGTCTCGCGCACTCGCTCTCACACTCAGTCTCGCGCACTCGCTCTCACACTCAGTCTCACACGTGCACGCTGTCACACTCACACTCAGCCTCGCGCACTCACATTCTCACACGCGCGCACTCGCACTCTCTCTCACTCTCACACGCGCGCACTCACTCTCACACTGTCAAGCACTCACACTCTCACACATGCACTCACTCACGCGCTCACTCTTGCACGCATGCACTCGCGCACACACTCTCGTGCGCACTCCACACTCACTAACGCACTCTCACACTTGCGCACACACTCACACACGCCTGGATTACAGAACGGGTTCTCATATAAACAACACAATGAAGAACAGTTTAATTGCAGGACCAAATTTAATCTTAAAATTGTAAAAAATATCAAATTTATACAAACGCTCTTTAACGGAGATGGTGCTGGTTAGGAAATTGTACAAAAATGAGGGGAGAAAACAAAAAGAGCTAATATTGAGTGTGGTTGTGAAAGTCTTTGAGTAAGGTCTGCAGAGCTGATCTGAGATCAGTCACACACACACACACACACACACACACACTCGTACTGCAGTTTAATGTCTTCTAGCCTGAATCACAGACATCCGATTATAAAGGTTAATAGCGACCTCACTGCGCGGTGAGCGGCCAGAGCTCCGGTCAATCATTAAAAACACAAACGTCCAGAAGAATTCATTAAAAAAGGAAGTTGCCACCGGACAGCAGCGGCTGGACTCCAGCGCCGCCACAGCGGCTCTTCAGTCCCAGAGTTTCAGCCAATCCAGCGTTCATTAGCGCGGCTAGTCCTGCTAGCCTCTCCCATCAGCCCCTGCTGCACGACCGCTGTGATTGGCTCCCTGCTCCTCGGGTTCAGCTGGCTGGAGATAGAGGCCGGCTCAGCGGACCGGCTTTATGAGCCCAGACGAGGACGCTTGCGTGGCGACTGCTCTTCATCATCCTCCTCCTCCTCATCATCCTCGTCTTCATCATCGGGATAATCCACCAGCCCCACCAGTCCAGTCTGAGGAGCACACACAGCGTTAGAGGAGACACTTCCACTGCTCTCAGCTCAAAACACCATTCATAACTGAACGTGTGCACATCAGGGCTCAGACTGAGGAAACACTAATATATCATCATTAGTTTCACCTGCTTCTCATTTGCCACTAGGGCTGCAGGATTAATGGAAAATGATATCAGCTTACATCATTTTGTTTTTGACATTAAAAATACACGAAAGAGCTCAATTCACTTTTTTAAAAACATCTCTATAGTTTTAATAACTCTGTATTTCTGTTTTAGTCAGTAGGCCATATCAGGTTAAGCTGAAGCTTCAAATACGTTTGTTTATTTAATTTCAAGTAATGAAGATTGTTTTTAATGGTTTTAGTGAACTATTATAACCCTGATACTTTATTGAATATGTGTCAGATACTGGTCTTTCCTCCTGACTATGAATTAAATGGGAATTAAATTAAACACAGTTTATTGTGTGAGCAAAAACGAATATATAATGCGTGACTTTATGATAAAGCAGCTGGAAATACAGCGGGACTCTTATTTTGAAATGCGGCTCTATTGCAGTTGCAGGAGCTCATTCAAGTTCAGATGAGGAGATAAATATGCGTTGTTACAAGCGTCTAAAACACATTACTATATAAACATCGTACAGTAAACCCTGTCATTATTCATCAGCATTAGTTCATAATCAATAGTCTGGCATGAGTGTGTGTTATTGATTGAGCCGCTCTGGAGCTGGATTGGGGGTGTGTGAGCCGCTCTGGAGCTGGATTGGGGTGTGTGAGGCGCTCTGGAGCTGGATTGGGGGTGTGTGAGGCGCTCTGGAGCTGGATTGGGGGTGTGTGAGCCGCTCTGGAGCTGGATTGGGGGTGTGTGAGCCGCTCTGGAGCTGGATTGGGGGTGTGTGAGCCGCTCTGGAGCTGGATTGGGGGTGTGTGAGCCGCTCTGGAGCTGGATTGGGGTGTGTGAGCCGCTCTGGAGCTGGATTGGGGGTGTGTGAGCCGCTCTGGAGCTGGATTGGGGGTGTGTGAGCCGCTCTGGAGCTGGATTGGGGGTGTGTGAGCCGCTCTGGAGCTGGATTGGGGTGTGTGAGCCGCTCTGGAGCTGGATTGGGGGTGTGTGAGCCGCTCTGGAGCTGGATTGGGGGTGTGTGAGCCGCTCTGGAGCTGGATTGGGGGTGTGTGAGCCGCTCTGGAGCTGGATTGGGGGTGTGTGAGCCGCTCTGGAGCTGGATTGGGGGTGTGTGAGCCGCTCTGGAGCTGGATTGGGGGTGTGTGAGCCGCTCTGGAGCTGGATTGGGGTGTGTGAGCCGCTCTGGAGCTGGATTGGGGGTGTGTGAGCCGCTCTGGAGCTGGATTGGGGGTGTGTGAGCCGCTCTGGAGCTGGATTGGGGGTGTGTGAGCCGCTCTGGAGCTGGATTGGGGGTGTGTGAGCCGCTCTGGAGCTGGATTGGGGTGTGTGAGCCGCTCTGGAGCTGGATTGGGGGTGTGTGAGCCGCTCTGGAGCTGGATTGGGGTGTGTGAGGCGCTCTGGAGCTGGATTGGGGGTGTGTGAGCCGCTCTGGAGCTGGATTGGGGGTGTGTGAGCCGCTCTGGAGCTGGATTGGGGGTGTGTGAGCCGCTCTGGAGCTGGATTGGGGGTGTGTGAGCCGCTCTGGAGCTGGATTGGGGGTGTGTGAGCCGCTCTGGAGCTGGATTGGGGGTGTGTGAGCCGCTCTGGAGCTGGATTGGGGGTGTGTGAGGCGCTCTGGAGCTGGATTGGGGTGTGTGAGGCGCTCTGGAGCTGGATTGGGGGTGTGTGAGCCGCTCTGGAGCTGGATTGGGGGTGTGTGAGGCGCTCTGGAGCTGGATTGGGGGTGTGTGAGGCGCTCTGGAGCTGGATTGGGGTGTGTGAGGCGCTCTGGAGCTGGATTGGGGGTGTGTGAGGCGCTCTGGAGCTGGATTGGGGGGGTGTGAGCCGCTCTGGAGCTGGATTGGGGGTGTGTGAGCCGTTCTGGAGCTGGATTGGGGGTGTGTGAGGCGCTCTGGAGCTGGATTGGGGGTGTGTGAGCCGCTCTGGAGCTGGATTGGGGTGTGTGAGGCGCTCTGGAGCTGGATTGGGGGTGTGTGAGCCGCTCTGGAGCTGGATTGGGGGTGTGTGAGCCGCTCTGGAGCTGGATTGGGGGTGTGTGAGCCGCTCTGGAGCTGGATTGGGGGTGTGTGAGGCGCTCTGGAGCTGGATTGGGGTGTGTGAGGCGCTCTGGAGCTGGATTGGGGGTGTGTGAGTCGCTCTGGAGCTGGATTGGGGTGTGTGAGCCGCTCTGGAGCTGGATTGGGGGTGTGTGAGCCGCTCTGGAGCTGGATTGGGGTGTGTGAGGCGCTCTGGAGCTGGATTGGGGGTGTGTGAGCCGCTCTGGAGCTGGATTGGGGGTGTGTGAGCCGCTCTGGAGCTGGATTGGGGTGTGTGAGGCGCTCTGGAGCTGGATTGGGGTGTGTGAGGCGCTCTGGAGCTGGATTGGGGGTGTGTGAGCCGCTCTGGAGCTGGATTGGGGGTGTGTGAGCCGCTCTGGAGCTGGATTGGGGGTGTGTGAGCCGCTCTGGAGCTGGATTGGGGGTGTGTGAGCCGCTCTGGAGCTGGATTGGGGGTGTGTGAGGCGCTCTGGAGCTGGATTGGGGGTGTGTGAGCCGCTCTGGAGCTGGATTGGGGGTGTGTGAGGCGCTCTGGAGCTGGATTGGGGGTGTGTGAGCCGCTCTGGAGCTGGATTGGGGGTGTGTGAGCCGCTCTGGAGCTGGATTGGGGGTGTGTGAGCCGCTCTGGAGCTGGATTGGGGGTGTGTGAGCCGCTCTGGAGCTGGATTGGGGGTGTGTGAGCCGCTCTGGAGCTGGATTGGGGGTGTGTGAGTCGCTCTGGAGCTGGATTGGGGGTGTGTGAGTCGCTCTGGAGCTGGATTGGGGGTGTGTGAGCCGCTCTGGAGCTGGATTGGGGGTGTGTGAGCCGCTCTGGAGCTGGATTGGGGGTGTGTGAGCCGCTCTGGAGCTGGATTGGGGGTGTGTGAGCCGCTCTGGAGCTGGATTGGGGGTGTGTGAGCCTGTAGGCCGTGTGTTCTCCAGCGGTTAGATCAGATCACATGAGCTCATCTGTGACACAGGACATCAGTTCTGACCCCATCTCTTCCCTAATCGGCCCTCTCTAACATTCTCCTCTCGCTTTTATCTGTTGACAAAAATGTTTCTTTGTTCGACTAGTCTCGTTTTCTTCAGTGAGAAAAGGTCGTTGACGAAACTGATGTGTCAGTGAAATGAACGCTGCCACACAGGCCTCGCACAGATGCAGGGAGAATACATGTGATTTTTCCCCACCCATTCATCTCGGAAAACTCGGTTTTCAGCGTCAACTTTCCTAAATTTGGAAAATGTCATTGTTGTTGTGCGCTGCTGTCTGCTCTGATGGTGCGCTCACAGCGGACGCAAGCGTTTCGTGCGAGTGATTTAAGTCGCTGTAGAGACGTGAAGAGACATTCTGCGGCGCGATTCGTGTAATAATTCACTGCATGCGTGACCGCGCGTCTGAACGCAGCAACAGTGAGCACAGCAACGTTACCGGTCGGCGTAACCCGTGGCCACATTTTTTTAATGGCATGTGGCTTTTATTTAATTACGTCAAAAGGCTTCGCGGTCCGGATTCGGTCCGGAGTCTGCTAGTTGGCGACCCCTGTGATAGAGTAATCGTGATTACCAGCTGAACCAGTATCGTGCAGCCCTACAGGACACGCAACAGCACAGGAAGGAGATAAGGCGGAGGAACATTCATCCATCAGGTGTTGTGGTGATGGCGTAAAGACATCAAAAGTGACAGCATTTGAGACCCAGGTAGCCTTTAGTTCAGCCCTTGACGCCCCTAATGGACATTTTTAAACGGTTCCTCCATGAGGAATATCTCCTGATGGATTATTAATCTGCTGGTTCGAGTTCCTGTCGGCTCAGAGAGCGGAGACACAGATGTGAGCAGTGTGAGGACGCACCCGTGCCGTCTGGCCAGGAGGAGGCGCTGCAGGTTTGGAGCTGCTGGAGGAAGAGGAGGGAGGCGGTTTGGAGCCGTTGCTAGCGTTGGCCGCCGCCGCCGAATGAGAGAAGGTGAACTTAAATCTGCTGGTTGTCGAGCGCTTGGGCTGGTTCTCTTTGTCCTGACTCTCTTTAGCTGAAACGACACACACGAGCGTGAGGAGGCAGCACACACACACACACGACTCTCAGTCGGATTATAAACATACCCTTCTCGCTCTCCATGAACTTCCCGTAGTCGCTCTTGCTCTTGTCAAAGCCTGTGTCAGACACGTCCTCCTCCTCCTCCTCATCGTTCAACCACATGTCCTCGTCCTCCTCGAAGGAGCGCGCGTCCCTGCGGTACCTGTAAGAGGATCATTCCCGTTATCACATGACCAGGGCAGGCGGTGGCGGCTCTGAGAGAACGAGTGTCGGGCACCTGCTGAGGCCTCGGCTCTGCCGCTCCTTCTCCTGCTCGTAGCGGCCCTTCAGGCCCTTGAACGTCTGCACGTACTCGATGGACTCCAGCGCCTGGTAGAAGTTATCCACGATGTGTGCGATCAGCGAGCGGATGTCCTCCTGGTGATGAAAGCACAGCGGTCAGACGCCAGCGGGCGGCAGGGGCGTGGCCTGCTCTCTGGACGGCGGATCTTACCACTTTGATGAACTCGAAGAGCTCGATGATGGCCGAGTTCAGCAGGTTGTATCTGGTGCCGTTGTCCAGCAGGGCGTTGATGACCGGCTCAAACAGGTTCCCCTTCATGATGTAGCGGTTGTAGTACTCGTCCTTCAGCCCGATGATTCTCCTCATGAAGCGCAGGGCACCTGCACAAACACACACACCATCAGCCCTCAGGAGAGCCAACACGCCACAATATTCCTCATTATCATAATTAATGCGCAGAATAAAGGGGCGGGCCTGCTTGAGTTAGTAGCGTGTTGAGAGGGGCGGCACAGGAAGAATATGAGGAAATGATCAACACTCAAGCAGGAAAACCTGCTCTAGTAGAGCCAGAGCCTCTGTGGCGCACACACACACGTAGAGCTGCTGTGAGTGTAACTGGCGGTACTCACACAGCGCCAGGAAGGTGTGTTTGGAGTTCATGAGCGTCAGCACCCTCCGCAGCAGGTCTTTCGTCATGATGTAGTTCTTGATGTGGTAGGTGTGGTGCTCCACGCAGAACGTCAACAGCTCCAGAATCAGAGCCAGCAGCTGCGCCGTCTGGAAGTTATCTGACACACACACACACACACACAGGACACGCTCAGTACAGCACACGCATAGGGCTGAAACCATTAGTCGACAATAAAAAACTGTCGACAAATATCTTTGCTGGTGAGTAGTCGTTTGACCTCATGTGAGCTCATGAGGGCCTGCAGTATGGCGATCGGACCGCTGTAGCGCTAGAGTAATGCCGCCCTCACAAATGCTGCGGGAGAAGAAAACAGCACGAATGACGGAGCGCAAACTAATCTCAACTAGCAAGATGTGGGAAAGTTTCAGAGTTTCAGTGCTCCTTGCAAGGCCAAACTTTTCACGGGAGCACAGCGTGCATGCGGAGCACTGAAAGAGGACACAACTGACTAGCTGTAAATCTCTATCAGAGAATGCAATACTACTAATAATTGTAATAATATGAACAATAATAATATAATTACAGTCATGTGATGATGTATTTAGCATAGAATAAAGTTTGATGGAGTTTGGAGTCAGGACTGTTTTATTATTCTAACACTATTAGGTACTGTCGTCTCATCATCGCCTGTGTTTGGTTCATATGCATGACGCCTCACAGGAGGCGATGTCAGGGAGAATATCATGTCAGGCACTTCTTCATATTGTTCATTAAAAGGTGAATGAGAATCTGTCAGCTCAATTGTCATGTAAGAGATTAATATTATGTCATTTTGTCTGCGATGTCATTTGCAGATTCATATTTGTACCATTCTTTGTGTCCTGAAGTAGGTCCTCTTTTTCTGTTTCAGGTCTAAGTAAAGCAGTGGGCCTGTTAACAGATGAAGCTCTTCATGCTGCGGCCAAGAGATGCTCACGTTCAAACATCTGTTTTTTTGTTGTTGTCTGTAATGCAGCTCATTTTTTGTTTATTATTATTAATTTTTTCAACTGAAAGAGAACAGAATATTTCAACAATGCTTAGAGAGCATGTGTGTGATTTGAGTTCTGAGAACTTGCCTCAAAGTTCATTAAAACAACCATTTCAAAAGCTGAAGACTCTCTTTTGTATATATGAACGTTAGAATATGTAGAACTCAATGTTTTAACTAATTGAAAAAGCTGAACAATCGTTCAAAATCTACAGATTAGTCGCCGATGGCAATAATCGATGATTAGTCGATTAATCGTTCTAATAATCGTTAGCTTAGTCGATTATTAAAATCATCGGTTGTTGCAGCCCTACACACGCGTGTGGCGTGACATGTGTGAGCTGAGGAGTACCTGGACACACAGGGTTGCCTCGAGCCGCTCCCTCGGTGGAATCTGTGGAGAACACACATGAGGTCATGAGAGGAAGGACATGCGGCTCAGCTCCTGTAGCTCTGCGGTCAGTGTCTCACCTTGGTCCTCCTCTGCGGTGTTGGCCAGCAGCGGAGCGGTCAGCACATGCATGCAGTACTTGTAGAAGAAACTCAGGAACTCGCTCTTCTCCGCTTTCTGCACACACACACACACACACACACACACACACACAGAAATCAGTGATGTTTGTCCACTCGTCCGGACACATGAAGAGCAAACACAAGTGTGAAGGAACTCGAGTCACCTTCACTGGTTTCTGGAGTCCCAGAAGCAAAATTGACGACAGTCTTGATTTTACATGCTTAAAACATAAAACAAGTGTTGAAGTGTTTGTTTCCTCATATTGCTGATATGATGAGCCGTCATGCATGTTCTTGGCATGTATAAAGACATGATGCTGTGATATGAGTTTATCAGGGCTCCGGACTGAGACCTAATGCTGGCATTTTGTGACTCCTTTTGTGCGCAAAAACAAACAAAAGTAACGACTTTATTCAACAATACTGTACTGTAACACCACATGGGATTGTGGGAGAAATATTCAAATATTCATCTCAGGGTTTAACCTTTTGAGAGTGAAACTCAAGCACTTTTATTTTAAACACATGTCCACTATAACCAGTAGATGGCGGCAGAGGAGCACTCACTGACATATGAGCCATTTCCACTCCTTAAAGGAACATGCCACTATTTTTGAAGTTCACTTTCCGACTCCCCTAGAGTTAGACGCTGTGGAAAACCAGGACACTCGGCCTGGCAATGAGATACTCAAATGATACTCGAAGTTTACTCAAAGATTCCTTATTAATTTCAATACATTTAAAGTATGCCCCCTCTGTATGGATAGAACAAATGTATATTAGGCCAGGACAGGACGTTAACCTAGAGTTAAACAGTTGAGTTTGATCGTTTTGGAATCCATTCAGCCGATCTCCGGGTCTGGCGCTAGCACTTTTAACATAGCTTAGCATAGATCATTGAATCTGATTAGACCGTTAGCATCTCGCTCAAAAATGACCAAAGAGTGTTGATATTAAAACCCAACTCTTGTTCAGAGCGTTATGAATCAGTGATTCGATTCAGCGGTTCAGAGCATTATGAGTCAGTGAGTCGATTCAGCGGTTCAGAGCATTATGAATCAGTGAGTCGATTCAGCGGTTCAGAGCGTTATGAGTCAGTGATTCGATTCAGCGGTTCAGAGCGTTATGAGTCAGTGATTCGATTCAGCGGTTCAGAGTGTTATGAGTCAGTGAGTCGATTCAGCGGTTCAGAGCGTTATGAGTCAGTGAGTCGATTCAGCGGTTCAGAGTGTTATGAGTCAGTGAGTCGATTCAGCGGTTCAGAGCGTTATGAGTCAGTGAGTCGATTCAGCGGTTCAGAGTGTTATGAGTCAGTGAGTCGATTCAGCGGTTCAGAGCGTTATGAGTCAGTGATTCGATTCAGCGGTTCAGAGTGTTATGAGTCAGTGAGTCGATTCAGCGGTTCAGAGCGTTATGAGTCAGTGAGTCGATTCAGCGGTTCAGAGCGTTATGAGTCAGTGATTCGATTCAGCGGTTCAGAGCGTTATGAGTCAGTGATTCGATTCAGCGGTTCAGAGCATTATGAATCAGTGAGTCGATTCAGCGGTTCAGAGTGTTATGAGTCAGTGAGTCGATTCAGCGGTTCAGAGCGTTATGAGTCAGTGAGTCGATTCAGCGGTTCAGAGTGTTATGAGTCAGTGAGTCGATTCAGCGGTTCAGAGCGTTATGAGTCAGTGATTCGATTCAGCGGTTCAGAGTGTTATGAGTCAGTGAGTCGATTCAGCGGTTCAGAGCGTTATGAGTCAGTGAGTCGATTCAGCGGTTCAGAGCGTTATGAGTCAGTGATTCGATTCAGCGGTTCAGAGCGTTATGAATCAGTGAGTCGATTCAGCGGTTCAGAGTGTTATGAGTCAGTGAGTCGATTCAGCGGTTCAGAGCGTTATGAGTCAGTGATTCGATTCAGCGGTTCAGAGTGTTATGAGTCAGTGAGTCGATTCAGCGGTTCAGAGCATTATGAGTCAGTGAGTCGATTCAGCGGTTCAGAGCGTTATGAATCAGTGAGTCGATTCAGCGGTTCAGAGCATTATGAGTCAGTGAGTCGATTCAGCGGTTCAGAGCGTTATGAATCAGTGAGTCGATTCAGCAGTTCAGAGCATTATGAGTCAGTGAGTCGATTCAGCGGTTCAGAGCATTATGAGTCAGTGAGTCGATTCAGCGGTTCAGAGCATTATGAGTCAGTGAGTCGATTCAGCGGTTCGGATTGCGTGTCAAACGGCCAAACTGCTGAAATCACGCGACTTTGGCGATCAAACTGCTGAATCGACTCACTGATTCATAACACTCTGAACCACTGAATCGACTCACTGACTCATAATGCTCTGAACCGCTGAATCGACTCACGGATTCATAACGCCCTGAACCGCTGAATCGACTCACGGATTCATAACGCCCTGAACCGCTGAATCGACTCACTGATTCATAACGCCCTGAACCGCTGAATCGACTCACTGATTCATAACGCTCTGAACCGTTGAATCGACTCACTGATTCATAACGCTCTGAAGCTTCATGATGTGTGTTCTGAAATCGGTCATCTCTTATATTAGTCGTTATTTAGGGTTTGCGCACAGAATCTATTCTCGTCTCTTCATAAAGTTACTGTAGAGCCGCTGTAGTGAGATGGACTCTGGATCTTTAGTCTTTAGTGCTTTTATGGCTCTTGAGAGTGTGCATTGAGCCAATGGAGGCCTTTCTGAGCATCGGATTCACACTGAAATATCTTCATCTGTGTCTGAAGATGAGCGGAGTCTGACGGGTGTCCAGAGACATGAGGGGACGGCATTCATGACAGAGTTTACATCTGTGGGTGAACTGACCCTTTAACTCTAGAGGAGTCGGAGAATGAGCCTGTTTTAGTGGCGTGTTCCTTTAATATATGGACAGAAGGAGGAAGTCATGAAGTCTGATGAAAAACAGAAACTGTTCTTCAGATTGTGCCTGAATTACCCAGAAAGCAAGAGCAGAGCTGCTGTAGTAATCCCTGGAGCTGTGGGTCAGTGAGACTACAGAAGATCTACATGTTTCTGCACATCACTGTTGATAATTACAGTTGTTATCAGTGCATCAACTGAAGCTCAGAGCTTCACTGTTACAGTCCCAATAAACATACATGTATTATTATTAATAACTGCACTTATGAATGTAATTAATGAGCGTTATGATGAGTGTTCCTCCAGCTCTCTAATGCTCGTCTGGAGCCCTGCTTATGCATTTATGAAGTTTATGAACATTAGTTGAAATGTTATGCACTCAATCATATTTCATAGCTTTGAATAAACAGTACATAATGAACGCTCAGCCAATCAGAATGAAGCTTTCAGCCGTGGCATGGCACAGAGCAGAGGGTACTCACGCTGGCCGGGGCGAGCATGTTCTCGGGGTCGATGAGCGTCCGCAGGAGCCCCATCAGCTGCACCGCGCCGCCCAGCTCAGGGTCCGAGTCACAGATCATCTGCTTGATCACCACGTTAATCAGCAGCACGTCCTGCACACACACACACACACACACACACACACACACACAGCATCTGAGAGACTGCTTCACATCAGTGTCAGAGATTACGGTGATTATGGGATGGCGGGAGCTGAATCATGGGTTGAGCTGTGGGCAATGCGCTCCTGATCGGGGCTCACTCACGTCGTCGGCCTGCTGCGGCTCCTGCATGACGAACTCGCGCACCATCGACGGGCTGAACTCCACCAGGTACGAGAAGATGTCCGTGGCCGCCGCCTTCACCTGCAGGTCATCCATGCCCTGCGAAAGCACACACTCATCATGAGCACAGACTCCAGCGGACGCTCAGCGCACCGCTCTCCTGCGCTCACTCACCATCACGATCTCCAGGGCAGGAAGAATGCCCAGGTTGGCCAGCGTCTTGAAGAACGCGTCTCTGTTCTGCGGCTGCAGGGTTTGTGAGAAAGCACAGAACTCCTTGAAGAAGTTGACCTGCGGATGAAGAGGCGACAGGCGTGAAACCCTGCCGTGTGTGTGTGTGTGTGTGTGTGGGTGGGCATGTTTTTGTGAAATATCAGGACACAAATGTGTATAATGACAGGTATTACAAAAAGAGGGTGAAATATGAGGACGTTCCCCATGTCCTCACTTTACAAAATGCTTATATTTCACACAGAATGAGGTTTTTTTCACAGAAAGTAAACTGCACAGTCTCCTGTGAGTGTGTGTGTGTGTGTGTGTGTGTGTGTGTGTGTGTGTGTGTGTGTGTGAGTGAGTGTGTGTGAGAGAGTGAGTGTGTGTGTGTGTGTGTGTGTGTGTGTGTGTGAGAGAGTGTGTGTGATGGGTAGGTTTAGGGGCAGTGTAGGGGGATAGAAAATACGGTTTGTACGGTATAAAAACCATTACGCCTATGGAATGTCCCCACATTTCACAAAAACACCCCTGTGTGTGTGTGTGTGTGTGTGTGTGTGTGTGTGTGTGTGTGTGTGTGTGTGTATGTGAGTGTAGTACCAGCTCTCTCCTCTTGTCGTCCTCTGTGGCTTCATCCGTCAGCTGAGCGAACACCTCTGTCAGAAACTTCTCATCCTCCTGAAATACAGCCACAGCGTTACACCACAAGACAACACACACACGCACACACACACACACACGCACACACACGCACACACACGCACACACACGCACACACACACGCACACACACACGCACACACACACGCACACACACACACACACGCACACACACACACACACACACACACACACACACACACACACGCACACACACACAAATGCTTATTTGGATCTGAAAACCATTGTAAAGAAGGCAAGATCCAAATACTCTGGGAAGAGTCATTGACAAAGTGACAGATCTGCAATTCATGGCTCACACACTTTGACAGGTCCTTCCATTTATAATCCTGAACACATTAAGGACAAACAAAACATCTCCTCCATCTCTTCAGGCTCCCTATGGCTGAAACAGAACAACACTTTTGTAGGGCTGTAGGGCTCATGATGGGATGGATGCCATGCTGCCAGATTGTCCTTGGTTGGGAGGCACTGTAGTCTTGCTTTAATCATGAATATCAGGATGTCCTCTGAGATTGAGGGGTTTGTCCGAACAGAATGAGACACTGAATGATCGGCAGATTGAAGTAATGCGAGTTTTCCTTGTAATCTGAGGCCCGTCCAGTGCTGTCCACTCTGGGTCCGGCTCAGATTGATCATCGGAGCTCTTGTGTGTTTGATCTGTAACTGGTGAGGTGTGTTGTCTTTACTGGGGATCGCCAAGGTGGAAACCAGCGGATCGGTGATTATGTTGTTTTTAAGAGCCGCAGTTTTTACCCCTGATGGGACCCGGCGGTAACCGATCAGTGAGATATTTAGGAATAATGTTCGGGTCGGGCTCGGTCACATCAGCGTGATGAGGCGTTGAACATTTGAAAATTAAAACAGCTTATGTGGGCAGCCGATGGGCCTGATTTACTTGATGCAAAGGCATGTTTTTGTGATTAAAATTAATGTTAAAATATTACCCTAACATCCGTCTTCCTGTGTGCGGAAAAGTGTGTGTATTCGGCTACATGTGACTGGCAGCGCAACTTCAGCACTGCTGGAGGACTGAAGCATCCACAGCTGATGCTATCCTTATCCTGCATCAACACCTGATTAGCCTAAACACGAATGGATGGATGGATGGAGTAAATAATTCCCATGTTGCAGTTTAGTAGCCATAGAGTTAGAGCAAAATGGTAGGAGTGATTTTCATTTCAATAAGCTGCATTTGTGTTATGTTAATGTTTTGTTCTGTTAGCTTGGGCCATTTTTGTAGACCTTCGTTCATTTCATTTCAATTGGCTATTTGATTGGGCCCTGTGATAACGGGTGTGTGTGTGTTTCCCTGTATGCGCTCACCTGTGATCATTTCAGAATGCCTTCCTACAGTTGCTTCATTAAAGCGGGATTTCCACACAAACGTACATGTGTCATTAGTATGAGGGAAAATAATAGATTTCGGGCTCAATGGCTGTTGGGCGCGGGCCGGGCTCGGACACCCG
>CM042258.1:38311267-38343767 GCA_023566225.1 Romanogobio albipinnatus
GTGGAGCTGAACATGTGATCTGGTGTGTGTGGAGTTGAACATGTGATCTGGTGTGTGTGGAGCTGAACATGTGATCTGGTGTGTGTGGAGCTGAACATGTGATCTGGTGTGTGTGGAGCTGAACATGTGATCTGGTGTGTGTGGAGCTGAACGTGTGATCTGGTGTGTGTGGAGCTGAACATGTGATCTGGTGTGTGTGGAGTTGAACATGTGATCTGGTGTGTGTGGAGTTGAACATGTGATCTGGTGTGTGTGGAGCTGAACGTGTGATCTGGTGTGTGTGGAGTTGAACGTGTGATCTGGTGTGTGTGTGTGGAGTTGAACGTGTGATCTGGTGTGTGTGGAGTTGAACATGTGATCTGGTGTGTGTGGAGTTGAACGTGTGATCTGGTGTGTGTGTGTGGAGTTGAACATGTGATCTGGTGTGTGTGTGGAGTTGAACATGTGATCTGGTGTGTGTGGAGCTGAACATGTGATCTGGTGTGTGTGGAGCTGAACGTGTGATCTGGTGTGTGTGTGAAGCTGAACGTGTGATCTGGTGTGTGTGGAGCTGAACATGTGATCTGGTGTGTGTGGAGCTGAACATGTGATCTGGTGTGTGTGTGTGGAGTTGAACATGTGATCTGGTGTGTGTGGAGTTGAACATGTGATCTGGTGTGTGTGGAGTTGAACGTGTGATCTGGTGTGTGTGGAGCTGAACGTGTGATCTGGTGTGTGTGTGAAGCTGAACGTGTGATCTGGTGTGTGTGGAGCTGAACATGTGATCTGGTGTGTGTGGAGCTGAACGTGTGATCTGGTGTGTGTGGAGTTGAACGTGTGATCTGGTGTGTGTGGAGTTGAACATGTGATCTGGTGTGTGTGGAGCTGAACATGTGATCTGGTGTGTGTGGAGTTGAACATGTGATCTGGTGTGTGTGGAGCTGAACATGTGATCTGGTGTGTGTGGAGCTGAACATGTGATCTGGTGTGTGTGGAGCTGAACATGTGATCTGGTGTGTGTGGAGCTGAACACGTGATCTGGTGTGTGTGGAGCTGAACACGTGATCTGGTGTGTGTGGAGCTGAACACGTGATCTGGTGTGTGTGGAGTTGAACACGTGATCTGGTGTGTGTGGAGCTGAACACGTGATCTGGTGTGTGTGGAGCTGAACACGTGATCTGGTGTGTGTGGAGCTGAACACGTGATCTGGTGTGTGTGGAGCTGAACATGTGATCTGGTGTGTGTGGAGCTGAACATGTGATCTGGTGTGTGTGTGGAGCTGAACATGTGATCTGGTGTGTGTGGAGCTGAACACGTGATCTGGTGTGTGTGTGGAGCTGAACACGTGATCTGGTGTGTGTGGAGCTGAACACGTGATCTGGTGTGTGTGGAGCTGAACATGTGATCTGGTGTGTGTGGAGTTGAACATGTGATCTGGTGTGTGTGGAGCTGAACATGTGATCTGGTGTGTGTGGAGCTGAACATGTGATCTGGTGTGTGTGGAGCTGAACATGTGATCTGGTGTGTGTGGAGCTGAACATGTGATCTGGTGTGTGTGGAGTTGAACATGTGATCTGGTGTGTGTGGAGCTGAACATGTGATCTGGTGTGTGTGGAGCTGAACATGTGATCTGGTGTGTGTGGAGCTGAACATGTGATCTGGTGTGTGTGGAGCTGAACATGTGATCTGGTGTGTGTGGAGCTGAACACGTGATCTGGTGTGTGTGTGGAGCTGAACACGTGATCTGGTGTGTGTGGAGCTGAACATGTGATCTGGTGTGTGTGGAGCTGAACATGTGATCTGGTGTGTGTGGAGCTGAACACGTGATCTGGTGTGTGTGGAGCTGAACACGTGATCTGGTGTGTGTGGAGCTGAACACGTGATCTGGTGTGTGTGGAGCTGAACACGTGATCTGGTGTGTGTGGAGCTGAACACGTGATCTGGTGTGTGTGGAGCTGAACACGTGATCTGGTGTGTGTGGCGCTGAACACGTGATCTGGTGTGTGTGGAGCTGAACACGTGATCTGGTGTGTGTGGCGCTGAACACGTGATCTGGTGTGTGTGGCGCTGAACACGTGATCTGGTGTGTGTGGAGCTGAACATGTGATCTGGTGTGTGTGGAGCTGAACACGTGATCTGGTGTGTGTGGAGCTGAACATGTGATCTGGTGTGTGTGGAGCTGAACATGTGATCTGGTGTGTGTGGAGCTGAACATGTGATCTGGTGTGTGTGGAGCTGAACATGTGATCTGGTGTGTGTGGAGTTGAACGTGTGATCTGGTGTGTGTGTGTGGAGTTGAACATGTGATCTGGTGTGTGTGGAGTTGAACATGTGATCTGGTGTGTGTGGAGTTGAACGTGTGATCTGGTGTGTGTGTGTGGAGTTGAACATGTGATCTGGTGTGTGTGTGGAGTTGAACATGTGATCTGGTGTGTGTGGAGCTGAACATGTGATCTGGTGTGTGTGGAGCTGAACGTGTGATCTGGTGTGTGTGTGAAGCTGAACGTGTGATCTGGTGTGTGTGGAGCTGAACATGTGATCTGGTGTGTGTGGAGCTGAACATGTGATCTGGTGTGTGTGTGTGGAGTTGAACATGTGATCTGGTGTGTGTGGAGTTGAACATGTGATCTGGTGTGTGTGGAGTTGAACGTGTGATCTGGTGTGTGTGGAGCTGAACGTGTGATCTGGTGTGTGTGTGAAGCTGAACGTGTGATCTGGTGTGTGTGGAGCTGAACATGTGATCTGGTGTGTGTGGAGCTGAACGTGTGATCTGGTGTGTGTGGAGTTGAACATGTGATCTGGTGTGTGTGGAGTTGAACATGTGATCTGGTGTGTGTGGAGCTGAACATGTGATCTGGTGTGTGTGGAGTTGAACATGTGATCTGGTGTGTGTGGAGCTGAACATGTGATCTGGTGTGTGTGGAGCTGAACATGTGATCTGGTGTGTGTGGAGCTGAACATGTGATCTGGTGTGTGTGGAGCTGAACATGTGATCTGGTGTGTGTGGAGCTGAACACGTGATCTGGTGTGTGTGGAGCTGAACACGTGATCTGGTGTGTGTGGAGTTGAACACGTGATCTGGTGTGTGTGGAGCTGAACACGTGATCTGGTGTGTGTGGAGCTGAACACGTGATCTGGTGTGTGTGGAGCTGAACATGTGATCTGGTGTGTGTGGAGCTGAACATGTGATCTGGTGTGTGTGTGGAGCTGAACATGTGATCTGGTGTGTGTGGAGCTGAACATGTGATCTGGTGTGTGTGTGGAGCTGAACACGTGATCTGGTGTGTGTGGAGCTGAACACGTGATCTGGTGTGTGTGGAGCTGAACATGTGATCTGGTGTGTGTGGAGTTGAACATGTGATCTGGTGTGTGTGGAGCTGAACATGTGATCTGGTGTGTGTGGAGCTGAACATGTGATCTGGTGTGTGTGGAGCTGAACATGTGATCTGGTGTGTGTGGAGCTGAACATGTGATCTGGTGTGTGTGGAGCTGAACACGTGATCTGGTGTGTGTGTGGAGCTGAACACGTGATCTGGTGTGTGTGGAGCTGAACATGTGATCTGGTGTGTGTGGAGCTGAACATGTGATCTGGTGTGTGTGGAGCTGAACATGTGATCTGGTGTGTGTGGAGCTGAACACGTGATCTGGTGTGTGTGGAGCTGAACACGTGATCTGGTGTGTGTGGAGCTGAACACGTGATCTGGTGTGTGTGGAGCTGAACACGTGATCTGGTGTGTGTGGAGCTGAACACGTGATCTGGTGTGTGTGGCGCTGAACACGTGATCTGGTGTGTGTGGAGCTGAACATGTGATCTGGTGTGTGTGGCGCTGAACACGTGATCTGGTGTGTGTGGCGCTGAACACGTGATCTGGTGTGTGTGGAGCTGAACATGTGATCTGGTGTGTGTGGAGCTGAACACGTGATCTGGTGTGTGTGGAGCTGAACATGTGATCTGGTGTGTGTGGAGTTGAACATGTGATCTGGTGTGTGTGGAGCTGAACATGTGATCTGGTGTGTGTGGAGTTGAACATGTGATCTGGTGTGTGTGGAGCTGAACATGTGATCTGGTGTGTGTGGAGCTGAACATGTGATCTGGTGTGTGTGGAGTTGAACATGTGATCTGGTGTGTGTGGAGCTGAACATGTGATCTGGTGTGTGTGGAGCTGAACATGTGATCTGGTGTGTGTGGAGCTGAACATGTGATCTGGTGTGTGTGTGGAGTTGAACATGTGATCTGGTGTGTGTGGAGCTGAACATGTGATCTGGTGTGTGTGGAGCTGAACACGTGATCTGGTGTGTGTGGAGCTGAACATGTGATCTGGTGTGTGTGGAGTTCAGTGACTGAAGCAAATATGAATGGCAGTTTTGCGGCGTATTGAGTGCTCTGAGAGAGCTGTGCTGTGGTAACATTGGAACTTTTCCTTGACATGAAACGGTAAATAATCAAACCAGTGGAAGCAGAGCATTCTCCTTCATTCATGCATCATCTCTTCAGTCAGTTCCTCGGCTCCATTGCTCGACAGAGCTCCTGAAGCTGCCCACCCACCACACTGACCGCTCTCATGCCCTTACACATGTAGCCGACTAGCTCTGAGTGTGAATGTTTGACTGAATTGTTTGCTTTATTTCATGTGTAGCTTCTTATAGCTTTCACTTATACTTTTGTATTATTGATCACACAAACTTGCATTTCACAAAAAGAGACTGGGTTGTGTTTCATGTCATGTAACGTTATCACAGTGATAATCATATTGTCTGAACCAGATATTAATATACAGATTTTCTCATTGTTGTTATTACTAGAGCAGCTCCTGATTGGTTAACGCGGCGTGAATATATATAACACGGGTGATTCGTGTCATTCGCACCACAGAATGTCTATTTGCGTCTTTGCATTGACTTAACATGTAAATCACTCGCGTGAATCGCGTCATGAGAGCAGCCTCAGATAATGGAGTGTGTGTGTGTGTGTGTGTGTGTTCACTTAAACTAAAGACTGCATGTGTGTTTCATGACTGGCCACGGCTGCGCTTACTCAAAGCACCGCGAGCAGATCTCAGAGAGCCTCGTGCCATCATCATTACTGCTGTTAGTCTCCCCCTCCACTGACTTCATCCATTTAGTATGCACACTATCCACCAATACCTGAGAACTGGACTTTGCATCGCTGCAGTACACACATTCACACACACTTTCTTCATATTCCCCTCTCGCTCTACTGTATGTCAACTGCCCTGTTATGTTATGACATGCGTTCCTGTTGATCTCTTTATGAAAATGCACTGTCGATGGATGCACTTATGTGATCTCGTTGTACTAACAATGACAATAAATTATTACCGTATTTCCTCAAATAAAAGCCGGGGCCATTATTCACCCGAGCTGCAGAAGGTCAGCGGCTTTTATGAGGGGCAGGCCTGTGTTTCGAATTCCATCTATTTGAAAAAAATAATTGTTTTAAATGAAAAGCGATGCGCTCCCAAAGGACGGATATCATCAGGGCGGGGAGTGGGGGGGTTCAAAGGATTGCAAATGCAATGCAATTTTTTGTTCATTTTATTCATTTTTAGAATATAATAATTTATTTGTAATAAACATTTTAAGTGGCCCATTAAAAAGTATTATTTATAAGTTGAATTGTGTTTTTAAAACATCCATGAGGTCATACTGTGACTGTTGCGGTGTGTGTGTGTTGATCGCGCTGCGCCTCATGTCATGGTCTGTTAGAGGCGATTTGCTTATTATTTATTAAATCCGGGCAATTTGGTTGATAAAACAGATTAAAAGGTACAATTTATACAAAACTAAATTCACTTTAAAGAAAGGCTTTTCTGATATATCTGTTGTTCTTTCGTGTTTTATAGACTCGATATAAACTCTATAATTTCGTTATTTTACTAACCCAACTAATGTGCTTTCTATATTCCAGCTTCCTTCCATTTAAGAAGAGTTGTGTTCCTTTAAGCACTTTTTATTTTAATATACATCTCTTTACATAAATATTATTTTCTACATAAAAAAACAAAACTATAATCGTTATTTTTCTAACCCAACTAATGCACGCACTTTTCTCAATCCGTTATGGAGCTGTTCAATTTTGATTTTGTATTTTGTTTTTTAAATGTTTGTTCGAGTAGTTCAAATGACCACTTTACAATATTTCAATAACATCATTTATTTTGAAGCCTATGCTGTTTTCTTGTACAAAATTAAATAGTTTAAGTTAAATGCAGAGTAAGACGAGAGGCTCAGAGATTGTCCAGATCAATATTTGTGTATTTTCACAGACTAACACGCGTCACATCTCTCATAGACTACAGTATTTAAAATAGAGAATATAACTGATGCATATCTGCTATTTAATCTACAGATCAATCCCTGCACAGTGTTTAGGTGAAGTATAGAAGAGAGCAGGATTGAGACTCCCAGCGGGGGGCGATGGCCACGCTCCTTCTGCATAACCCTACTGTACATTACGCTGCACTTGAATGCACATATATATTTGGCAGACGCTTTTAAATGAAATTAAATGAACATGAAATGAAAGGAAATAATTTCCCCCGGCCTTAATTTGCTCGTGCTGGCCACGCCCCCGGCCACTATCAGAGGCCCGGCGTTTAATTGACTACAGGCTTTATTTGAGGAAATACGGTATTATTATTATTAACGACACGCACAAACACGAGAAACGCTTTCACTCAAACCAACCATTCACTGGACAACCCTGAGCAGGAAGTGACACGCACCTGCAGCATGCTGACGATCTCCACCTTATTGAAGAAGATGAAGGAGGACAGCGTGGACAGGAAGTTCTCCTCGAAGACGGAGGGCGTGGGCAGGATGATGTCCTGGATGTACTGCACGCGGTAGGTCTGGTGGATCTTCTGCCGCAGCTCCGAGTCCGTGATGGGGATGACCTCTTTGAACTTGGCCGTCTTGGTGAGGAACTCGCGGTGCCTCTTGGGCTGGACGAGCGCGGGGTCGTACTCCAGACAGCCCACCACGTCCATGATGCAGTCGTCGGAGAACATGACCTCGAACAGCGTGGCCTTGTTGAGGAAGAGCACGCCGCGCACGATCTCGTACAGGTGGTGCAGGCCCTCGCGGTGCTCCGAGTCCTCGCAGGTGTGGAACAGCTGCAGCAGCTTCCGGATGTAGCCCGTGCTCACCAGGGCCAGCGCCAGCTTCTCCCGCCGGATGGGCGAGGACAGCACGGACGTCACCAGCTCCGCGATCTCCTCCAGCCGCTCGGGCTCGCAGGGCGGCAGCTCCACCAGGTGAGCCGTCTCCGGCATCTCATCGAAGCGCTCCTCCTCCGATTCATCGATGGGATCCTGCGTGATCTCCACCGACGGGTCTTTGCCCTGCACCTGAACACCAAACACACAGTCAACAAGAGCCTAGGTCTATCCAATTGAGGTCTTTCCTGGTTCGGTTGAAACACAGCCCATAATCACAGCCCAACGGAGCAGATCAGACTCATATTCTGACTAGAGTTGAGTATGACGGCGTCAGGCTAGGGTGTAACGGTACACGTGATCGTATTGAACCGTTTGGGTACAGGGCTTTCGGTGCGGTGCATGCGTGTGCCGAGCGGTTATGAATGTAATCATGGGCGTCGGAAGCAAAAGAAATGTGGGTGGGTCCTTAGAATTTTTTTACTGGAGTAGATGTCAATAAGTACAAATATACCACTTTGCTTGCTAAGCGTATAGTTCGGAAAGACAAAATTACGGGAATGGCCATATGATTGAGAGTGGCAGTAGTGTAGGGGTAAGATGCACCGCATCTAGTTTTGACACAAATCGACCCGCGGTTCGAATCCGCCTTTCGCCGAGCTCAATCTTCTCCCTTTTCCCATCACATATCAGATCGGAAAGCCATTTATTTTCAATACAAATTACGAAAATATTATAAAAGTGGAAATAAAGCGTCTAACATGTGTTTACTAATAAGTGTTTATCGATTAGGGGTAAACACATGTGCTGAATGTTAGAGACGATAAAAGTGAGTCGGTCCAATATCATTGATCGTAAAAAGTGGGTGGGTCTTGTCCCACATACAATGGTTCCGACGCCCATGGATGTAATCTTTAACAGTGAACAGTCGGCTTGTTGTATTTTTGTTTCTTTCAAAAATATATGTGCTCATTAATGTATATTTACTTCTTTCAAGTAATAAAGTATTCTCGTAAGTTTATAATATGCCATTGAAAATACATACGGGTAAGGGGTTCGAATGGGGGTCGCCATGTTGCCCCTCCATCTTGAAAGTACATTAGCCAAAGAGGGACATACCCGTAAATTCAAGCTTCGCCTTTCGCGTTTTAACACTCGATGGCACCGTGTCGAATGTGAAGAGGGGGATTGCTGGATTGAACTGGAAGCCATGTTAATCTTGGACTAAATCGGCCACCGTAGGAGTTTAAACGAAATCGGGATTGGGAGGAACAGAAACTAATATTTACTGGATGGTCATATACCCTTTACACCGCTAGATGGGGGGAAATATCACACAGTGTAGCTTTAATCTTTAATAGCTGTATGTAAGTAAGGGCTCCCTATATAGTTTACAGCATTATCTTTAATACACTTTTAGTTATAATGTAATTCATTTAAGGACAGACACAATTTTTTTCATTAAACCACTGTTGAATAAAAATTAATAAAAAGCAATTTTGTAAAACTGCTGTACCGAATCCATACCGAACCGGGACTTCAGAACCAAGGGACGTACCGAACCGTCAGTTTTGTGTACCGTTACACCCCTACTATATATATACATATTAGTGGTGGGCTGTTATTGGCGTTAACGTGCCGCGTTAACGTGAGACTCTTATCGGGCGATAAAAAAAAAATATTGCCGTTAATCTATTCTCAAAGTTATGATGACTTTCACCTTGATAGTTTAGTGCGGATGTACAGCTAGCCGAACTGCACTGTAGGGGCGAGAGAGCGAGTCTTCGAACCTGTGTGTGTGCCTACTAGTGTTATCAAAAATATCCATATTTCGCCATGTATCGATACTGAAATATACTGAAGTATGGATATATCAGCTGTGCTCTCCTCTCCGACCCACAGCGAGTGACCCGCCTCCTCTCATCAGTCGGTTAATCCTCTGAACATGGCGGACGCGTGTTCTGCTGGACTCGTGTTAGTGTTGGTGTGACCGGTCTGAATTTCGCGCGGGGTTGCAGAATTGTGTATGTTTGCTTTGTATCTTTCTAGTGTGTGTTTCTCACTCTAGTGCCCTTGATCTCGCTCACTGGGGTTCTTAACGCAGGACACGCACACATTTATTGTGAAAGTTGCAAATGTTCTTCTTCAGGTTTATACATCCAACATTAAGAGCAGCCAACTTAAGTTTGGAAACACTGTTGTATTTATAATGCCACACCTGCTATCTAACAGTTTAAATGTGTTTTCATGCATAAATACATGGATTTCAGGAAGGGGTCCCTCATATTTGGGGTCCTTGGCATCATCAGGTCTGAAAACCCCTGATATAGGTAACGAGTTCTCAAATAATGAAGTAAACGGTCAGTAATAAAATAAGAACTTATAAACCAATGACAATAGGACAAATAAATACAACATAAAGTTACAGATACAAGCAGAGCTGTAGGGTTAGGTGAGCTACTGTTGCGTTCCCCTGTTGTAGTTGTTTAACATTAGCACACAGACAGGAGCGGCTATAGGCTAGGCTAGGCTAGTGTTTGGGGGCCGTCTGACGAGAGCAGGGGTGCTGTGTAAAAGGCCTTCAAATAAATAGTTTTTAAAATGAAAATGTGAATAAAACAATTCATATATATGAAGAATATCTAATGTCTGAAATAACATCTCTAATGGTTGGATGGATACACGTGCTGGCTCCTCAGTCACAACAGCGATAATAACAGAAACGTGGGCAAAGCGGTCTCTCTTTGTAAACGTTGTTCAATGCATGCGAGTGCTGTTCGAATATGACCCGTCCTCATCGCCGTCCTCACCCGGGTGTAGTAGTGCCAGAAGACACGAATGAGAACCCGCGCGCAAATATTGAGTTCTCATTCAAGTCTTGCCTGAACATAGCAAATACCGAATCGTACCGAAACCGTGAACCTAAAACCGTGATACACACCGAACCGTTACTGAAGCTGAAGAATTGGCTGCCATATGAGATGCATGCTGGTCTCATTTGTAGTTGTAATACAGCGAACTATAGTTGGACTAGTGAAAGAAAGAACTACAACACACACACACACACACACACTAAAGCGCTGCACTCGTGAAAATACTCTCGCTTGTCATGGTATATTATGTAACTATAGGCCGATATTAGAAATAAACTAAACATGTGGAATGTTTACCTCAGTGTGTTTCTTCACTTTACGCTCATTTTATTTCTCCATGAAACAGCGCGAGCCTCAACAGAAACACACTATCCATCATCTATCGCTGAATGCAATGACATCAGAAGATCACTCTCGTGATATGATGCTGCCACTGGTGTAAACTTGCATGAACCCATTTAAACCAGTTCTCCAGGCTCTCTGATGATGTCACAGCGGGGGGGAAATCTGCGCTTTGCCCAGTGATAACAGTCACTGTGTCCACATTAAGACTTCTTAAGGAGCCGCGGACACCCTGAGTGAATGCCGACCAGGCTCAAACATTACAAAAATGATACGAGAGTCTCACACACTGACACAGGGAGACGTGCGCCACATAGGGAAGTGTTCAGAGGCTGTAAGAGACAGAACCCGTATTATTCAGTCAAAACACTGAGCTCGGCCGTTACGGTGTGTGTTCCTGTGACAACCGGTACACAACATTCATTATCAGTATTATTTCTTCTCATATACCTTATAGAAAAGACGAGGGTGTGTTCCTATAGAGCTCTGGAGGTGGACGTCACACAGCCTAGCGCTCGAGCGGCTGTAGCATTGGTATCTATAAAATAACTCAAACCGGACTGCTTAAACTTCACTATTTGAACATGATGGACAGCTGATGTCATGCTAGAACAGGCGGGGGGAAGCAAAGGGGCAATCAATGATAAACATAAGTGTCCATTAAATACAACACTTAATCGTGAATAACAGAAGTGCTTTTATATAGAAATAACATTCAGAAACTGTAGGCTACGGAAACTAAATCAAGGATCAATAAATATATACTGAAACTAAAATTAAGAAATGGCATTTCAGTGTTTCCCACAGATTAGAAACCAATCTGTGGTGGCGAGCAGGCGTGGGTATCTGGGGTTGGTGATTGGATTTCGATCTTGATTCAGTATCAATTCATATGCATATAGCCTACTGTACATATAAAGGAAACATACGTTTGCCTTTTAGCTCCATTTTAAACTTTTCTTGGATTAAACTATTTGCTCGCATTCATTAATATTCACTTGTGTGTGCTTATATAAGCATCATTAAAAATATTAGGATGCAAGTTTTCACATTTAAAGAAATCTAGTGTTTGATCATGTCTAAATATGTATTCAAATGCAAAACCTAAAAATAAGTAAGCAGTTATGATCTGCAATACTTTGAGCAACTAGACTAGACACATGTATATTTATTAAAGAGCCATACAGTCATCTATAGTGGGTCAACCATGGCATTACAAATGAACATTATTCTTTTTCCAGCCACAAAATGACTCTAATTTGCCTCTTCGCACTGGAATTCTCTATTTTAACCTTAATTACTGCACTAATTGTAAATAAGAAAAATATTTTAATTCATTAAGTGGTCATTAATGGACTATGATTGTTGCACAAATAGTAGGCCTATTTATTACAGAAAAGATCTCCTCAAAATATTCAATAAATATTATTAAACTAAAATATAGAACATTTATTTAATTGAAAAATAGTGTAAAAAGATGTATGGTCACATTTGATGACCAATGAGTAACCTTGCCTTGAAACTCACGCTGGCGCCGGCTGATCCTGCCTGACAAAATGGCGTCGTAAACAGAATGGGTCACATGACCTCCGGAGCTCTACTGAGCCTGATTTCTCAAAATCAGTGTGTGTGCTTATCCTGGTTACCATGACAACAGTGCGGCTGCTGCAGTGTTTCCCACCGATTAGAAACCAATCAGTGGTGGCCGGCGGGCGGGGGCATGGTGATTGGCACAAATATCGATTTTGATTCAGTATCAATTCATATAGCCTACTGTACATATAAGGAAAGTTTGCCTTTTTAGCACTATTTTAAACTTTTCTTGGGTTAAACTAGATCTGCTCGCATTCATTAATATTCACTTGTGTGCTTATATAAGTATCATTAAAAATATTAGGATGCAAGTTAACTTTTTTAAATTCCAAATTTAAAGAAATCTAGAGTTTGATCATGTCTAAATATGTATTCAAATGCAAAACCTAAAAATAAGTAAGCAGTTATGATCTGCAATACTTTGAGCAACTAGACACATGTATATTTATTAAAGAGCCATACAGGCTTCAGTCGGTAATGGCATTACAAATGAACATTATTCTTTTTCCAGCCACAAAATGACTCTAATTTGCCTCTTTGCACTGGAATTCTCTATTTTAACCTTAATTACTGCACTAATTGTAATAAAAAAATAATTTAAGTGGTCATTAATGGACCATAATTATTGCACAAATAGTAGGCCTATTTAGTACCAAAAGATCTCCTCAAAATATTCAATAAATATTAATAATAAACTAAAATATAGAACATTTATTTAATTGAAAAATAGTGTAAAAAGGTGTATGGTCACATTTGATGAGTGTGAATAATTAGTTAGGAATACCTGAGGGCTAAATACAAGAAAAACATTAACATTAAAGCTACACTGTGTAGGTTTTTTAGTTTATTCTTAGCTAAAAACACTTAGTTCTTTCAAAAATATATGTGCTCATTAATGTATATTTACTTCTTTCAAGTAATAAAGTATTCTCGTAAGTTTATAATACGCCATTGAAAATACACACGGGTAAGGGGTTTGAATGGGGGTCGCCATGTTGCCCCTCCATCTTGAAAGTACATTAGCCAAAGAGGGACATACCCGTAAATTCAAGCTTCGCCTTTCGCGTTTAACACTCGATGGCACCGTGTCGAATGTGAAGAGGGGGATTGCTTGAGACTGCTATATGAAAACCTGAAAGCCTTTTTAAAAGTCTGTTGCTGATGGAGGATCACTCTTATTCTCCAGGAGATGTCACAGAGTCGCCAAGGAAGCGAAAAAGAGAATTAAGACGCAACACAACAGGCAAATCAACAAGACAAAGGTGAATATTGGAGTGGCCTTTCCAAGATGGGAAGAGCTCATGAGGAGCAAAGATTTTAAAAAGGACGCCGACGTTGCCTGCTTTCTTCTCGACAGGTAACGTTAATTCAGCCTATTTGAGTATATAATGGACGAGGTGGAACTGGAAGCCGTGTTAATCTTGGACTAAATCGGCCACCGTAGGAGTTAAAACGAAATCGGGATTGGGAGGAACAGAAACTAATATTTACTGGATGGTCATATACCCTTTCACCGCTAGATGGGGAAAATATCACACAGTGTAGCTTTAATGTTAACAATGTTGCGTCTATCATCACTCTCCATAATAAAATGATCCTGTAAAAGTGGTTGATGTAATAATCATTGCACACGATGCTGTACTGTACCAAAGCCTGCTGCTGCAAACGCCTGTGCAGTGAAGCTGTTGTGTATCCGCTGAAGCCACTCAAATGCATCAGCACGGGTGTGTGTGGAACCATTGAGCGCTCCGTGAACCACATGCCCGCGCGCCACCGGGAGATGAGAGCATGTCGCACCTCTGGCTTTAACTGTTTATTTATTGTTTAAATTTCATATCAAAAGCAGGTTTGAGAGAAAGAGAGAGACGCATGAGTGAGAGAGATGGAGGGAGAGCGGGGAAAGGAAATTAACGAATACGCTGCGTGTTTTAAATAGCGTTAACGAATAACGACGTGCAATATGTGGCGGCCGGTGTTGATCCTGCGGCGCACCGCCACGAGTTAGTCTGTGTGTGGGAAACACTGTTCTGACAGCACACACACACACACACACGGCCGAGCTCAGTGTTTCTCTCTCACAGTCTGCCTCTGAACACTTTCATAATGGTGTATTGTGTGATACTCTTAATATTTTTGTAATATTTTAGCCTGGTCGCCATTCACTGCCATTTTAAGGAGGAGCACGTGCAGGTCCGAAAAAGACCGAAGGACACAGGGCATTAGAGCAACAGCAGGCGAGTAAAAGATGGCTTTATTTTCATTTGAGGGTGAACTAACCCTTTAAAGGATGAGTTCCCTTCTAAATAAACTTTTGCTGATAGTTTCCTCAGCCCCATGTCATCCGAGATGTCCATGTCTTTCTTTCTGCAGTCGAAAATAAATTAAGGTTTTTGATGAAAACATCCCAGGATATCTCTCCATATAATGGACTTCAATGGGCTCCGAACGGGTCAAGGTCCAAATGACAGTTTTAGTGCAGCTTCAGACGAGACCAGATGATGAATAAGGGTCTTATCTAGCCAAACCATCAGCTTCTGTGAGAAACCCAGCAGTATTTATGCTCTTATCAGACGAACGTGATCATCTCTGAGCTCAGCCATAACTTCCACTAAGTGAGGTCAAAATACGTGGTCATAGATGTTCACGTAGATGCCTCATTAGCGCCTGCACGGATCAGTTGAATGAGGCATCTACGAACGATACATCTATGACCACGCTCGTATTTTGACCTCATTTAGCAGAAGTTATGGCGGAGCTCAGAGACGATCACGTTGGTCTGATAAGAGGTAAAATAACAGCATAAATACTGCTGGGTTTCTCACAGAAACTGATGGTTTGGCTAGATAAGACCCTTATTCATCGTCTGCTGTCGTTTGAAGCTGCACTAAAACTGTCATTTGGACCTTGACCCGTTTGGAGCCCATTGAAGTCCATTATATGGAGAAATATCCTGGAATGTTTTCATCAAAAACCTTCATTTATTTTCGACTACAGAAAGAAAGACACGGACATCTTGGATGACATGGGGCTGAGGAAACTATCAAGTCAAGTCAACTTTATTTATATAGCGCTTTTAACAATGCAGATTGTCTCAGAGCAGCTTTACCGTGTTATACAGGAAAATAATGCAGCATAATTTTATTCAGCCGTTCTGGAGAAAAACGGTGATGTCATCAGTTCATTTCAATGATCATACAGTGGCAGTGTGGGCTTTAGATCAGTAATTAGATCAGTCATTTAGTTTACATGGTTAATTTAGTTTAATAATTAGATTTATTTGGATATTTAGTTGAAAAAATTAAGCAAAAGTTTATTTAAAAGTGAACTACTCCTTTATCTGTTCAAGCAGGCGTTTGAAAAATAAACAGGTCTGTCAACCAGATAAAAGAACTCTGGGAAGACAAGCATGGATGGCAGGAGGATTGTTGGGGAGCGCATCAGAAGCAGGGGAATCTCAATCATATTAATTTAATAGAGATGCACTTCAAAACCATTCATTCCCATTATAAAGCTTGGAGGAATCAGGACTTTATTAAAGGGTTAGTTCACCCAAAAATGAAAATTCTGTCATTAATTCCTCACCCTCGTGTCGTTCGACACCCGTAAGACATTCGTTCATCTTCGGAACACAAATGAAGATATTTTAGTTGAAAGCTGAGAAAGGCCTCCATTGACATTCAGTGCATTCACACTCTCAAGACCCATAAAAGGCACTGAAGACGTCGTTACAAAGTCCATCTCACTACAGCGGCTCTACAATCATTTTCCGAAGCGACGACAATAGTTTTTGAGCGAAAAAAAATATCTAAATAACGACTTTATACAAGTTCTTGTTTTCCTTGTCGGCCTCTGCCGTGAACTCACGAAGCGAACCTAACTCCGAATAGGGCTGGGACGGTTGTCATGCCGCGGTGGTGAAGTGCCACCGGCGGTTGTGTGACGGCACATGCCAGGTGAATGAATACACAAAATAAGTAAAAAGTGCAGTTTTTTGTACACGTGAAACAATAATAACAAAAGTTGTGACAGTAATTTATAGCCTAACATACAAATGTATAACATTGTTTTATGTTAATACACAAATCTCCGCTACAGTACCATGTAAGGCGTTTCCGCTAGACTGGCGGATTTCAGCGTAACTCAGCGCGTTGGAGTTTAGCCATGGCGCTTGTTGGAAAACAAAATGTTACGTCGCCGATCTGGGAATATTTTGGATTGGTGCCGAATGAAAAAGGTGAACCAAATAATTTGGATGAAGCCATTTGTAGGCTTTGTGATAAAAAAATAAGTGTTAAATGGGCAAACACTTCGAATCTCCACAGTCATCTCCGGACACGCCATCCAGCCGCGGATACCCAACTTGTGTCTTCTGAACGCAAACGCCAGCTAGTCAGTTGGGTATTGCAGAGGCTCTCAAAAATGGCCAAATACAAAAGAGAAAGTGAGAAATGGAAGACATTAACGAGAAATGTGGCAATAATCTAATTCATACATGCAACAAACTTTCGCCGGCCAGAACATACGCTCTTAAATGGTATAAATAATGAGGATTTATGAATATGATCATGAATGCGTTTGCGCTTGTATGATATTATGATCAAACGCCGTCACTGTGTTGTGCGTCTGCGTTTGTTTCTTTTGGTCCACAGGGACAGTGAAATACATACACGCGCATCAGGAAGCGCATTCAGTGAGAAACGCTATATTCTTTCCACCCCCCCCGGACCCCACCACCGGCGGTTGTTGTTGATGGTTCCACCCTGGTGGTAAAAATTTGCCACAGTCACAGCCCTAACCCAGAAGCGAGGAGGAGATGTGTTTACGAGCAGAGGAAGACGCACCGTATCTGAGCTGTTGAATTCTACACTGATCGTGCTTTAGGTCTCGGCGTACGGCTCAGAATGGGACTAAAGTGAGCATTTCATGGATTCCCGAACGCCGGTTCTGCGTGATATTCTCCGCATGCGTCGTGCTGCTTCGTGAGTTCACGGCAGAGGCCGACAAGGAAGACAAGAACTTGTATAATAAAGTCGTTATTTAGATTTTTTTTTCGCTCAAAAACTATTATCGTCGCTTCGTAAAATGATTGTAGAGCCGCTGTAGTGAGATGGACTTTGTAACGACGTCTTCAGTGCCTTTTATGGGTCTTGAGAGTGTGAATGCACTGAGTGTCAATGGAGGCCTTTCTCAGCTTTCAACTAAAATATCTTCATTTGTGTTCCGAAGATGAACGAATGTCTTACGGGTGTCGAACGACACGAGGGTGAGGAATTAATGACATCATTTTCATTTTTGGGTGAACTAACCCTTTAATATAACTCTGATTGTGTTCATGACTGTCACACACACCTAGGATGAGCTGAGGGAGAGGAGATCACGGGTGATCTATCGCTTTAAGGCTAGAGAGTGATGTAGTATAAGGAGGCAGATTGGGACGCAGCACCTGTGCTCAGATTCATCAAACCAACCTGACAGATCTTCTCCCAGATTTCGTCACAGCCGGCTTTCTCCTGGAAACTCAGAGCCAGGTCGTAGTTCTCCGCTTCGGACCAGACGATGAGCGTGTCCTGAGGAGGCAAGCGGTCAGGAGGGGTTAAAGACTAACACACACACACACAGTATTCAGAAACATCCCTTTGACCCGACACCCTGAGCTGAATAAAGCACTACTGATGTCTGATGGAGCTGCTGTACCTGCTGTTTCTGATACGCGGTGCTGGTGTTGATCTTGGACTCCAGCAGCAGTGACCCTACACACACACACACACACACACACACACATCAGATGAGCAGCTCGAGTCACGCGCTCGCGGGCGCCCGGGGCTGGAGCTCTTACCGTCGGACTCCGCGGTGACGGTGAGGGATGTCTCCTTCTCGGTGTCCTCATAGGAGCAGGACACATGTCCCGTGCCCCGGTCCTCCCACTGCCGGTCCTCATTCAGCGTGTACAGCTTCACACGCCGCCGGGTGTCACTCATCTTCACCTCACTGACCCAAACACAGCTCTGCGAACCGACACTAGCAGCCCTCCAGCATATTTACCTCAGAAACCCTCGGGAACTAGCACTGTCTGCCCTCGCACCCACCCCGCCGGGCACTGCTCATCCTACCGCACTAACCCCGCCGGACGGTACGAGTCCCCTCACTAACCCACGCTAACCTCGGGAATCCGCGAATCTGAGAGTCGCCGGACGGCTTTATCGAGGTTTGCGTGAGATCTGACCACTCGGTTTAATCTCACCGATCATTCATCTTAAGCTCACAAAATCAGTTTACCTGTAGAATGAGCAAACCTTTCCGCCTCACGGCCCTCAGAGCCTCGCGTGAACGCTCTACCGTGTCGTGTAACTGTGTTCGGCTCTCAGTTGCGACGCCGAATTGGCATTAATCGGGTCGGATCGTTAAAATGTTTACGTGAATGTTCGTCTATCCGCCGATCGCCGCCATCTTGTGTGTCTTTCACTTCATCGTCGCTCATCTGATGGCGCGGGGTTTCCGCACACGGGCTACGGAAGCCGCGGCAGGACACGCTCACGCGCAGCCGTACAGCGGTCGCCATGGTTACCACAGTCACTCAGCGATGTTTTTGGGTTAATTTAGGGACTTTTCCCCTCAAAATTATTAGTTTATATGTCGCACTTCTGACCTTTTCTCTCAGTTCTGAGTTCAAACCTCACGTCAATCCTCGACATGTAGAATTTCCCGCTGAATGTTGTTTATATCGCATTATTTCCTCAAAATTGCAAGAAACATTTTTGAGATGAAGTTAAAGTCGCAATTACTTTTTTAATTGTGGCAGACAAAAGCTTCCAGTGTCCAGTTTAAATACAACACTCTATGAATTATGGTCTGTCACAACAAAGATGATTAAATATGTTCTAAATGTTGAAGAATAGCAGATAAACATTGACAGCCAATCAGAATTCATCCTGCTTTAAAGTGACCATGACCATGACAGTGCTATATAGCACCATATCTTAACATGTTCTGTGTATGGTAGCGGTGCTATATAGCAGCATATCTTAACATGTTCTGTGTATGGTAGCGGTGCTATATAGCACCATATCTTAACATGTTCTGTGTATGGTAGCGGTGCTATATAGCACCATATCTTAACATGTTCTGTATATGGTAGCGGTGCTATATAGCACCATATCTTAACATGTTCTGTGTATGGTAGCGGTGCTATATAGCACCATATCTTAACATGTTCTGTGTATGGTAGCGGTGCTATATAGCACCATATCTTAACATGTTCTGTATATGGTAGCGGTGCTATATAGCACCATATCTTAACATGTTCTGTGTATGGTAGCGGTGCTATATAGCACCATATCTTAACATGTTCTGTATATGGTAGCGGTTATATATAGCACCATATCTTAACATGTTCTGTATATGGTAGCGGTTATATATAGCACCATATCTTAACATGTTCTGCATATGGTAGCGGTGCTAAATAGCACCATATCTTAACATGTTCTGTGTATGGTAGCGGTGCTATATAGCACCATATCTTAACATGTTCTGTGTATGGTAGCGGTGCTATATAGCACCATATCTTAACATGTTCTGTGTATGGTAGCGGTGCTATATAGCTCCATATCTTAACATTTTCTGTGTATGGTAGTGGTGCTATATAGCACCATATCTTAACATGTTCTATGTATGGTAGCGGTGCTATATAGCAGCATATCTTAACATGTTCTGTATATGGTAGCGGTGCTATATAGCACCATATCTTAACATGTTCTGTGTATGGTAGCGGTGCTATATAGCACCATATCTTAACATGTTCTGTGTATGGTAGCGGTGCTATATAGCAGCATATCTTAACATGTTCTGTATATGGTAGCGGTGCTATATAGCACCATATCTTAACATGTTCTGTGTATGGTAGCGGTGCTATATAGCAGCATATCTTAACATGTTCTGTATATGGTAGCGGTGCTATATAGCACCATATCTTAACATGTTCTGTATATGGTAGCGGTGCTATATAGCAGCATATCTTAACATGTTCTGTATATGGTAGCGGTGCTATATAGCACCATATCTTAACATGTTCTGTGTATGGTAGCGGTGCTATATAGCACCATATCTTAACATGTTCTGTATATGGTAGCGGTGCTATATAGCACCATATCTTAACATGTTCTGTGTATGGTAGCGGTGCTATATAGCTCCATATCTTAACATGTTCTGTGTATGGTAGCGGTACTATATAGCACCATATCTTAACATGTTCTGTGTATGGTAGCGGTGCTATATAGCACCATATCTTAACATGTTCTGTGTATGGTAGCGGTGCTATATAGCACCATATCTTAACATGTTCTGTGTATGGTAGCGGTGCTATATAGCACCATATCTTAACATGTTCTGTGTATGGTAGCGGTGCTATATAGCAGCATATCTTAACATGTTCTGTGTATGGTAGCGGTGCTATATAGCACCATATCTTAACATGTTCTGTGTATGGAAGCGGTGCTATATAGCAGCATATCTTAACATGTTCTGTGTATGGTAGCGGTGCTATATAGCAGCATATCTTAACATGTTCTGTATATGGTAGCGGTGCTATATAGCACCATATCTTAACATGTTCTGTGTATGGTAGCGGTGCTATATAGCACCATATCTTAACATGTTCTGTGTATGGTAGCGATGCTATATAGCACCATATCTTAACATGTTCTGTATATGGTAGCGGTGCTATATAGCACCATATCTTAACATGTTCTGTATATGGTAGCGGTGCTATATAGCACCATATCTTAACATGTTCTGTATATGGTAGAGGTGCTATATAGCACCATATCTTAACATGTTCTGTATATGGTAGCGGTGCTATATAGCAGCATATCTTAACATGTTCTGTATATGGTAGCGGTGCTATATAGCAGCATATCTTAACATGTTCTGTGTATGGTAGCGGTGCTATATAGCAGCATATCTTAACATGTTCTGTGTATGGTAGCGGTGCTATATAGCACCATATCTTAACATGTTCTGTGTATGGTAGCGGTGCTATATAGCAGCATATCTTAACATGTTCTGTGTATGGTAGCAGTGCTATATAGCACCATATCTTAACATGTTCTGTGTATGGTAGCAGTGCTATATAGCAGCATATCTTAACATTTTCTGTGTATGGTAGCAGTGCTATATAGCACCATATCTTAACAGGTTCTGTGTATGGTAGCGGTGCTATATAGCACCATATCTTAACATGTTCTGTGTATGGCAGCGGTGCTATATAGCACCATATCTTAACATGTTCTGTGTATGGCAGCGGTGCTATATAGCACCATATCTTAACATGTTCTGTGTATGGTAGCAGTGCTATATAGCAGCATATCTTAACATGTTCTGTGTATGGTAGCAGTGCTATATAGCACCATATCTTAACATGTTCTGTATATGGTAGCAGTGCTATATAGCACCATATCTTAACATGTTCTGTGTATGGTAGCGGTGCTATATAGCTCCATATTTTAACATGTTCTGTGTATGGTAGCGGTGCTATATAGCTCCATATCTTAACATGTTCTGTGTATGGTAGCAGTGCTATATAGCACCATATCTTAACATGTTCTGTATATGGTAGCGGTGCTATATAGCTCCATATCTTAACATGTTCTGTGTATGGTAGCGGTGCTATATAGCACCATATCTTAACATGTTCTGTATATGGTAGCGGTGCTATATAGCTCCATATCTTAACATGTTCTGTGTATGGTAGCGGTGCTATATATGATTAATATTAAATAATAATATTAAGTGAATAATTGTACATCATTGTTTTATTTATAACTGAAATATTTGGAGATTTAACACTTAAAGATGATTGAGAATATATGTACGGTGAGTGCGACTCATCTGTATGCTATGCTAGTATATAAGCTAACGGATACAGACATCATTGGTCATGATACAGTAGTTGAAACAGAATTCATCACATGATTTTGTAGGAATTGTAATCAGGTGTAAAGAGAGTACTTATTTATAACAATTTGAACCAATGGGATCACATGGGGTCCTAAAGGAGACCTGGCCGTTCAAGCTCAAACCGGTGCGCAACGTTTTGCTACGTTTCCGGTTGAACGCCATGTTTCCTGGAAACGGTGTGGAATGGGTTTGAGATGTTTTCTCTTGTTCGGTGGGTGTGTCAGTGATGTCAGCCCAATCAGCAGCAACATGTATGAACCACGCGGTGTTAAAGAGACAGCACACAATGAGTCCAAGTGAAGTCCAGATGTGTCCTCGGCATACACAACCATTGAAGATATTAGAAGACGTGATTGTCGTAAGAGTTATATAGTAAAAATATAGATATCAACAGGATGATGATGCAGTTGTTTATATTTTTAGCTTCATTGCAAGGCAAGTTTATTTATCCACCACATTTCATACACAACTAGGGTTAACCGTTCCGTATAATACGGAATCATCCCGTATTTGACACATAAAAGTCTTGTTCCGTATTGAACTGATACCGAACGCACTTTGTTCTGTATTTTTGAGAATCAATTCAGGGCAAATCCATGACAGACATTTCAGTTTTTTACCGTTAAAATCACAGTCATTGTTTGCAGTGTGCGGTAGGCCTAATGTCTCCCCGATTGTCTGTGATCAGCGAAGCGTTTTTAACATGTTGGAACATCATTAGAGAGAATGCCCTTTTAATTGGTCGGTTCAGTCATTGTGAGTCACGTGTCGTAGCACCGATGACCACAAGTGACAACAGCGGGAAATATTGTATTATAATATCCCAGATAGCACACACACGTCTGCGAGAGGTCTGTTAAAGATCCCTTCATCTGGACAGCGTCTGCTTACACACATCTGAGAGACGTCTGATAGATGTCAGTTTTTCATACATTCTACATCATAAACATCTTAAAGACATTGTTTAAATGTCTCTTTGACATCTGACAGGAAACGTCCAATAGTATTGCAGATGTAAACACACACATCACATAGACGTCTCTGAGATGTGTGTGTGCTATCTGGGATGCTATAATGTATGAAATCTATTTATCTAAATGTATCAATTAGTTTGTGTCAAATATGTCAACACTCTCCTTATTTCCATTTCAGAAAGTTGGCAACCCTATACACAACGGTAAAAGTGCTTTACATAAAAATGAGAAAGAAAATTCAGCCCCGACAAAACATTGCAAAACGTTTTTTAAACGGTAGCGGTGCCGCGTGAACACGCTGTTCTGATGACGCAAGAGTTGCAACTACGGCAGCTGAGAAGGCCATTTGTGTTCTTTTAGAGGAATTTTCGGAGCCTGATGAAATCCATATAAATAATAAATGTATCATTTTTATGTAAAGCACTTAATTACCATATTTGTTTTGCAATGAAGCTAAAAATATAAATAAATACATCATCCTGTTGATATATATAATGTATATATATATATATTTTTTTACGACAATCATGTCTTCTGATATCTTCAATTGTACTGAGCTGCAGCGGACACATTTGTTAACAACTTCACTTGGACTCATTGTGCGCTGTCTCTTTAACACCGCGTGGTTCATATATGTTGCTGCTGATTGGGCTGACATCACTGACACACCCACCGAACAAGAGAAAACATCTCAAACCCATTCCACACCGTTTCCAGGAAACATGACGTTCAACCGGAAACCGTAGCACACCGGTTTGAGCGTGCCCCTGATGTCGAGGGGACCCAACACTACATCAGCACAATATGGCCGACTTTAGCCCACTCATCCCCTTCCAGTAGAGTATCGCTCTGTACAGTGGGCCCAGTGTTGGGTAACGCATTACAAGTAACTTGAGTTATGTAATCAGATTACTTTTTCAAGTAACTGGTAAAGTAACGCATTACTATTCAAATTCACAACAAAATATCTGAGTTACTGTTTGACATGTGTTTGACTGACACCTGTCGCCGTGTTGAGAGAAACCGAGAGGACGGGCAGAGGCGTGTGTGTGTACACGTGTTATTATTGACTAAATGCGAGCATTTCCTTATCTCACTCACACAGTAAAGATTCAGAACTCCTCAAAATGAATAACAATCAGTCAAATGCTAAATTAGAGTACTATGCAAATCTCCAATAATTAAATGAAAGCAATATCTATATGCATTTAATCTACCTTTAATGACCAATGTCCTGCTGCTGACCTTCGATGAGTCACTTAAACCAAGACATTACTGAAAAAATTACTAGATTTTTATTGGTAAAACTTTTTTCTCCTGCGTCCTGTTCTTCCATTATCCAGAATGGAGCTGCGCCCTCTACTGTTCATGTGTGAATTAGCATTTTTACCCCAGCCTGAGGCTTATTTCAATTTTGGTATGAAGAGTACGGTGACGCATTGCTGCCACATACATATTATTTTCCACTCGATTATGTCGTAATAACGAGATCTTATGTCGTTAAACCAACATATATCTTCTCCTAATAAGGACATGTGTTGTATAGTGATGCGTGTATATGTGTGTATCCACATTAGAGAATTCACATAGCACATGTGCCTGTCACACTTCCATGTTTGAAAAGCAGAAGCAAGCTCAGCGTAAAATAGGCTCTTCCAGTGGCAGTGCCCATAGCACGAAAGTGTTATCATTTATTGATGTAGCCTCCAGTTCATAACAGCCACGGGTAAGGTGCCATGGACCGCTCATGATTAGCCTGGTGCAGCCACATATATCATAACTATCTGTAATAGGCCTACTGTAATTAAGACATATATTCAACAAATGTATTAAGAACAGAAAGCTGCTATAGTGTCAGCCTTGGCCAGTGGGTTCGTTACGCACGTCAATTCATTCCCGGCGTTCCTGGTTTGCTTCTTATTTATTAAATGATAAGGCAATTAGTTGATGAAACCGAAAATTCCCTTTAAAGAAAGGCTTTCTATAAAACAAAACTCAATAAAAATCATGTCTGACCCCACTCCATGTCTCCAGACATATAGCCCATATCTTACTCATGCCGACGAACGCGCCCGCGCATTTTTCCCTTTTCAACTTAAGTTTTTTTTTACCACTTCGTTATTTTGGCTTGGAATTTCGTTTGTTGGAAATATGAACTGAATTTAGAAATGCTTTTGAAATTAAAAACTTCGCTTTAATAAACAAAATGATTCTTTGAATGTAGACAGCGTTTGGAGAGCATGCAAAATAATCTGTTCCCTGAATCCACGGCCTTTGTTATTGTGAGTTTACACAAATTAAAGTAGACCGTTTATCGTTTATAATTATGTCTTGAACTGATCTGTACGGCTAAAAATGACGGAGTGTTGTGAGTTGTTTCCTGTCATAAAGGAAAAAATGCGCGGGTGCTTTCGTCGGACAGAGGGTTAAAGAAAACGTAGCATATTTAGTTTCATAGTTAGGCTATATGTGAAAATATTAGCGTATTATTATTTTTTAAAATGTCATATGTTGATTATGGAAAGTGAGCAGCATGAGTAAGACGCGCAGTATGTCTGGAGACATGGAGTGGGGTCAGGCATGATTTTGCTTTATAGAAAAGCTTTCTTTAAAGAGAATTTCGTTCACTTTAAAGTGAATTTTCGGTTTCATCAACTAATTCCCTGTTCATTTAATAAATAAGCTAAATAGGCTCTAATGTGTAAACAGACATAGCCTACATACACCACACGTCCTTATCAGCAGGAAATACATGTGGTTTTAACGAGAAAAGATCTCGTTATTACGACATAATTGAGTGGGGAAAAATGATATGCATGTGGCAGCAATGCGTCACCGTAGAAGACGTCTGCACATTTGCACAGACAGAACTTTTTTGTTATGAAAAAACAAAAGCCCATCCCAGGGGAGAAAACATTGCAAGAGTAACGCAACCCATTACTTTTCTTAAAAAGTAACTTTCCCCAACACCCAGAGGTCAACTGCCCCCCCCAGAAAAGACTAGCGTGATGATTTTAAAGTGAACATTTAAAGTGGCAGACGACACAACGGAGTGTGTGCTGAGAATAAACTGTGGACTCTAATATAGTTATCATTATAATTAATGATCTTAGTGTGAACGGCCCTTTAGTTCCCAAAAATATCCAAAGGCAACCAACATTCTACATCTGCGGTGACGAGGTTTATGATGCATTATTTCACTAACTGTGCTTTAGGGCACAACATAGGGAGCGAGAAGTCAAACTATCATTACGTTTCTGGATGTTTAATGATGATGTATAGACTGACCATGAGCTGGAGGAGTGTTAAATGATGAGTAATGGAGTCTGTACTTCACTGTTGACCCACCCATCCCAGCACACCTGTGCTAACCTGAGCCCGGTCCCACATCACGATGACCACACCGAATCGGTTTATGACGCGAGTTCTGCAGGTGAAGACGTCTAATATAAAGTGTGTGACCCTCTCCTGACATGACATGTGATCTTGATCTTTCCTTCTTGCGTCTGGAGAACACGAGCTCTCTGTTGGACTGCATGAACATGTACAGTGACCGACAAACAGTGTGTGTGTGTGTGTGTGTGTGGGATTCGCTTCTCTCTCGTGTAAGAGGACAGACATGAACACCTTCACATGTATGTTTGAGGGTTTTACGCCCTTTGCAAAGCAGAAGCTCAAGCAGTGTTTGTGAGGATAGTGTATGTAATAAGAGCGTTTATTATAAAATATACAGAGTAGGAAAGTGTTCTCTAGGACTCCGGGATGTGCTCGCCGGACGCTCCTATAGAGATGCTGTGTCTGTCGCTCAGACTCCTGACCGCCGCCGCCGCCGGAGACTGAAGCACCTTGCGAGAGAGCCTCATCCGGCCGTCCGTCGGGTCCCGGCCGAAGTACTTCACCTGAAAGAGCGACACGTTAACGAAGATCATCACTGACTGGAGAATGACTGAGCTCCGGTCATCACCTGGATCTGCTGGCCGACCTCCAGTCCGAGAGCGCTGGGATGCTTGATCTGCAGAAACACACACACACACACACACACACGTCCTTCAGAACAGCAGCACACGTGACAGCGGATCACATGACCTCTGCGGTACTACAGTGCAGCACTGCAGCCACTCTCAGGCTCGGGACACTTCACAGAAGCTGACATGAGCTCAGCGGATATACATCAGGACAGAATCTAACCCTAAGCTTGTGAAGCGTGTGTGAATGTTCTGACCCGTTTGTGGTCCAGCTGTGAGTTGTGCAGGAGCACGGCGCTCATGTTGGGGTACAGCTTCACCATCACGCCAATGTCCCTGAAACACAGAATCAGCTTCAGCCAATGAGGAGCTGTGAGACTGAGGCGCTGCGAGAGGAAGCGGCTCTACCTGATCTCTGTGATGGTGGCGGTGTAAACGGCTCCAAACTCCAGCTGCTGCTCCTGCTACACACACACACACACACACACGGGACCAGTGTCAGAGTCTCACAACACACACACACACGAGAGGAGACTCTCTCACACACACACACACACACACACACACACACACACACACACACACGGGACCAGTGTCAGTGTCTCACAACACACACACACACACGAGAGGAGAATCTCTCACACACACACACACACACACACGAGACCAGCGTCAGAGTCTCACACACACACACACACACACACACACGAGAGGAGAATCTCACACACACACACACACACACACACACGAGACCAGCGTCAGAGTCTCACACACACACACACACACGAGAGGAGAATCTCACAGATACACACACACACACACACACACAAGACCAGCGTCAGAGTCTCACACACACACGAGAGGAGAATCAGCTGCTCCTGCACACGTACGTCATCTTTGCAGATGTCACGGATGAACTCCTGGGCTTCGTTCATGGCACTGGGTGTTGGAGCGAACACAGAGAACGTCTGCTCGTCCACCTGACTGATCGTCACACCTGACGGACGCAAGAGCAGAGCTAGACACATCCTCGGCTGCTACTGATTTCAGATTACATGTTAGAAACACAATCTTACATGACGCACTTTAGGTAATATACTTCCAACTGAATCAGATTACTTTCAATCATATCAGTTTACTTTTTGATTACTTTTGATCTAATCTGATTACTTTTAGATTACTTTTAACCTTTCAGGATTACTTTTAGATTACTTTCGATCTAATCTGATTACTTTTAGATTACTTTTGACCTTTCAGGATTACTTTTAGATTACTTTCGATCTAATCTGATTACTTTTAGATTACTTTTGACCTTTCAGGATTACTTTTAGATTACTTTTGATCTAATCTGATTACTTTTAGATTACTTTTAACCTTTTAGGATTACTTTAATTACTTTTGATCTAATCTGATTACTTTTAGAATACTTTTGACCTTTCAGGATTACTTTTAGATTACTTTTGATCTAATCAGATTACTTTTAACCTTTTAGGATTACTTTAGATTACTTTTGATCTAATCTGATTACTTTTAGATTACTTTTAACCTTTTAGGATTACTTTAAGATTACTTTTGATCTAATCTGATTACTTTTAGAATACTTTTGACCTTTCAGGATTACTTTTAGATTACTTTTGATCTAATCAGATTACTTTTAACCTCACAGGATTACTTTAGATTACTTTTGATCTAATCTGATTACTTTTAGATTACTTTTAACCTTTTAGGATTACTTTAAGATTACTTTTGATCTAATCTGATTACTTTTAGAATACTTTTGACCTTTCAGGATTACTTTTAGATTACTTTTGATCTAATCAGATTACTTTTAACCTCACAGGATTACTTTTAGATTACTTTTAATCTAATCTGATTACTTTTAGAATACTTTTGATCTAATCTGATTACTTTTAGATTACTTTTGATCTAATCTGATTACTTTTGACCTCACAGGATTACTTTTAGATTACTTATAACCTTTCAGGATTACTTTTAGATTACTTTAACCTTTCAAGATTACTTTTCGAATACTTTTGATCTAATCAGATTACTTTTAGATTACTTTAACCTTTCAAGATTACTTTTAGATTACTTATGATCTAATCAGATTATTTTTAGATTACTTTTGGCCTCACAGGATTGCTTTTAGATTACTTTGACCCAACTCATTTAATCATATTTATTTGAATATATAAGTACTGAATGTTTTGCCTGATTGTGCACACGTACCATGGCAGAAGAGTCAGTGTTATACAAGGAGAGTTAGAAAGTGAAGCCCAAGAAATAAGAATATATTAACACTGATAATATAACATTATAAAGAAAATAAATCTTAATACATTTATTTTAAATATATTTGAACCCTTTATATATAAATCCCTTCATTGCTTGTTAATAAGAATTATTTATGCAGAACTATGTGCAGTTTAATGTGCTTGAAAAACAAAAGACTTCCAGAGATATAATAATAAATGTTTGAATGGCTCACTGAGTGATGATAATAATAATAATAATAATAATATTAATAATTACATTCTTAGTAACATACATCATTAAAATGTGTTTGTCAGGATAGAAAAGACAGAAAAACGTTATTAAGGAACATTAATAAATGTACTGCCATTGTGTGAATAATGTAATCAATAAAATCAGACTGTAATCTGATGATGAGTATATTAGTGCATGAATCTGATGATGTCATGCAGATGACATCATCATCATCATCATCATCATCATCAGCAGCACCTGTCTGAGCCTGCAGTCTGCGCAGATTAAATCCTCCGGGGCCGACGAACCGAGCTCGACTGGATAAAGGCACGCTGAAGTTCTCTGAGGACAGGAGTTCACAGCAGGGTCAGAGAAACACACAGCGCACTGAGGAACAGGAAGTGACCACTGATCATACCCACGACCGGCCCGTTCTCCTTCCTGGAGCTCCGGGGTTTGGAGATGCTCTTATTCATGATGCCTAGAATCTCTCGCTTGGCCACTGAAAGAGAAGGCAGGAAACGGCCCGTCAAACACTCACTGTGTGCGTCCCATGATGCTCGTGGGCTGAGGCGTACCTGTGGCCTGCTGTATGGCCTCCATCACGATCTTCAGAGGAAGTCCTGGGATTTTAACATCAGCCTGTGGGAAACACGGATGACGATCACATGATGGAGCAGGAGAAACACCTGGGCCGTATTCATAAAGAGTCCTCTCAGAAAACTCCTGATTCAGCTTCCACACTTTTACCCAGGAGTCTTAGCTTAAGGATTCAGGACTGATCTGAGAGCAGCTCTGGTTATGACATCTATGTAAAATGAATAATAGTTTTACGTTTTGGTAATTTATTGACCATTTCATTGCTAACATCAGCTCTCAGGTTCCCAGACGAGTGCTAATCTTAGTGAAGTAACTTTAATCAGTGCTCTCGTTATTCTGGATATTGTACGACATCACTAGCGTAAGGCAAAGTTGTAGGCGATATCATTTTCTCCGTGAGCAGAGATCAGTTGATGCGACTGAGGTGACATTCGACACGGTGCCATCGAGTGTTAAAGCGCGAAAGGCGAAGCTTGAATTTACGGGTATGTCCCTCTTTGGCTAATGTACTTTCAAGATGGAGGGGCAACATGGCGACCCCCATTGGAACCCCTTACCCGTGTGTGTTTTCAATGGCGTATTATAAACTTACGAGAATACTTTATTACTTGAAAGAAGTAAATATACATTAATGAGGACATATATTTGTGAAAGAACTAAGTGTTTTTAGCTAAGAATAAACTAAAAAAGGTACACAGTGTAGCTTTAAGGGTTAAGACGCTTTCTGAAGTACTTTTTTCTTTACTAGGATTTGTTTGTTAATTTTAAGAGTAAACGCCCACATTTCTAAGGATTTTGTCACTAGGAGCTCCTCTTTGCATTCAGATTCTTTATGAATACGGGCCCTGAAGTCTTAAATTAAGATCTAAAGTTCATTTCAGATTTTTCACCAATGTATATTACAGAAGCAACTCCTATTACAGGATTCCTACCCGATCTCACAAAATCAAATCTTATCTGAAGTTGGGAAATCTTAAAGTACTCGATCAAGTTCTGTAATCTACTCGTATATGTTGCACTGTGAACATCTCTTCAAATTAATCTGACCACTTTAACATTACATTCCTCTGAATCAGATTACTACCAACTAAATCGGATTACTTTTAGATTACTTTCAACTGAATCGGATAACTTTTAGATTACATTTATCCGAATCGGATTACTACAGACTGAATTGGATTACTTTTAGATTGCCTTTACTCTCCGTGCTGCAGAACTCTATTTCATGAGCGTCTGTGTTTTGTGGTCAGAGATCAGCTCATCACTCCACTCTTCAAAAGTCTTCGCTGTTGTTCTTCATCTTGCATTATTAATAAATGTAACGCATTCTGTGACATGGCTACTGTAATGAGATTGTTACGGTTTAGTTTGAAATGCGTTTAAAGTGAGGAAACCCTTGGGGCTATCCTAATGCTGCGTTCACACCGGAACGCGATTCGCGCGAGTGATTTACATGTTAAGTCAATGCAGAGACGCGAAATGGCATTCTGCGGCGAGATTCGCGCGATCGAAGCGGCGCGAATGACGCGAATTGAGCGTTTTGAACGTTTCGCGCGAATCGCTCAAGTTGAAAAATCTGAACTTTGGCGGATATTTTGCGCCGCGTTAACCAATCACGAGCTTGCTCTAGTAGTGACGCCTTTACAAGCGGAGGCAGAAATCTTCTGAACATCAATGGAGGACAAGATAATCGTGGCCGTATGTGGATACCCGGAGTTGTATGATAGATCATCCTATCACTACAGGAACAGGAATTAAAGGAATAAAGGAATACAAATGATCTTGCTTGGAAGAAAGTGTGTTATTGTGAGCCATTTCACAACGAGACAGGAGCAGAAAAAAAGAGCCAGAGCAGCGGCAAATGTGAGAAGGACTAGCCGAGGAAAGGCGGGTCTCGCCGGGTAAACGAGCGCGGAATGCCACTGATCGCCTGGATCTCACAACTCCGAAAACGGCAGATAAAATGCTCAAATAGGCTCTTTTTATAAATTAACCACAGATTTGAGCTTTAAACAACTATATTATCGCCTGAAAAAGTCTTTAAACTACGTTTTGTCACACATTAATAGTAGTATTTTTTACAAAAAAGACGAGCTGGCTCATATAGGGCAGAAGCCCCTCACTTGACGCGAATTCGCGTCTGTTGTGTAGTTGTCACGCGAATTTCACGCGCGAATGATGCGAGTAAACTCAAAATGTTCAAGCATCCACCTTCGCGCGATAAGAGCGAATTATTTGCGCGAATCGTGTCCAGTGTGAACGCACCATAACAGCTGGAGCTCGGACTCCTGTGATATCTGTAGATAATGCCCTCAGGAGATCAGCCCTCACTGAGACTTAAAGTGTCTGCTCACCTGCAGAGCCGTGATGCCCTTGCTGCTCCCCGCCATCTTGAAGTCCATGTCTCCGTTGTAATCCTCGATTCCCTTCATTGACAAACAGAAGAGGATGAGCTCAGGCTCGGCCGAGGCTCGGAGCAGAAGAGGATGAGCTCAGGCTCGGCCGAGGCTCAGAGCAGAAGAGGATGAGCTCAGGCTCGGCCGAGGCTCGGAGCAGAA
>CM042258.1:38348767-38371267 GCA_023566225.1 Romanogobio albipinnatus
GCACCAGCGCACTAGAGCACCAGAGCACTAGAGCACCAGAGCACCAGAGCACCAGCGCACTAGAGCACCAGCGCACCAGAGCACCAGCGCACCAGAGCACCAGCGCACTAGAGCACCAGAGCACTAGAGCACCAGAGCACTAGAGCACCAGCGCACCAGAGCACCAGCGCACTAGAGCACCAGCGCACCAGAGCACCAGCGCACTAGAGCACCAGAGCACCAGCGCACCAGCGCACCAGAGCACCAGAGCACCAGCGCACCAGAGCACTAGAGCACCAGCGCACTAGAGCACCAGAGCACCAGAGCACCAGAGCACCAGCGCACTAGAGCACCAGAGCACCAGAGCACTAGAGCACCAGAGCACCAGCGCACTAGAGCACCAGCGCACCAGCGCACTAGAGCACCAGAGCACTAGAGCACCAGAGCACCAGCGCACCAGCGCACCAGAGCACCAGCGCACTAGAGCACCAGCGCACCAGAGCACCAGCGCACTAGAGCACCAGAGCACCAGCGCACCAGAGCACCAGCGCACCAGCGCACTAGAGCACCAGAGCACCAGAGCACCAGAGCACCAGAGCACCAGAGCACCAGAGCACTAGAGCACCAGCGCACTAGAGCACCAGAGCACCAGAGCACTAGAGCACCAGAGCACTAGAGCACACTCACCTCATAGTGCAGCATGAAGTTCTTATCCTTGATCCCACTGGACACACATCAACAACATGTATTTACTCAGGAGTGTAGAACACGCTTAAATCATGTGTGTGTGTGTGTGGGTCGCTGACCTGAGCGCTGTGGTTATGACGTCTGTCTTCATACTAGACTCCAGAGAGTCAAAGGTCACCGAGCACAGCACCTGCACACACACATGCACTGACTGTGACCGCAGCATTAGCATTAGCATCACTAAGAGCTACATTAGCCCATGCTAACATTCTACCGTGATCTAGTGTGTGCTGTAGTGTGTGCTCTAGCATGTGAACTAGTGTGTGCTGTAGTGTGTGCTCTAGCATGTGAACTAGTGTGCGCTGTAGTGTGTGCTCTAGCATGTGAACTAGTGTGTGCTGTAGTGTGTGCTCTAGCATGTGAACTAGTGTGCGCTGTAGTGTGTGCTCTAGCATGTGAACTAGTGTGTGCTGTAGTGTGTGCTCTAGCATGTGAACTAGTGTGTGCTCTAGCATGTGAACTAGTGTGTGCTCTAGCATGTGAACTAGTGTGCGCTGTAGTGTGTGCTCTAGCATGTGAACTAGTGTGTGCTGTAGTGTGTGCTCTAGCATGTGAACTAGTGTGTGCTGTAGTGTGTGCTCTAGCATGTGATCTAGTGTGTGCTGTAGTGTGTGCTCTAGCATGTGAACTAGTGTGTGCTGTAGTGTGTGCTCTAGCATGTGAACTAGTGTGTGCTCTAGCATGTAATCTAGCATGTGCTGTAGTGTGTGCTCTAGCATGTGAACTAGTGTGTGCTGTAGTGTGTGCTCTAGCATGTGAACTAGTGTGTGCTGTAGTGTGTGCTCTAGCATGTGAACTAGTGTGTGCTGTAGTGTGTGCTCTAGCATGTGAACTAGTGTGTGCTCTAGCATGTGAACTAGTGTGTGCTCTAGCATGTGAACTAGTGTGCGCTGTAGTGTGTGCTCTAGCATGTGAACTAGTGTGTGCTGTAGTGTGTGCTCTAGCATGTGAACTAGTGTGTGCTGTAGTGTGTGCTCTAGCATGTGAACTAGTGTGTGCTGTAGTGTGTGCTCTAGCATGTGAACTAGTGTGTGCTCTAGCATGTGAACTAGTGTGTGCTCTAGCATGTGAACTAGTGTGTGCTGTAGTGTGTGCTCTAGCATGTGAACTAGTGTGTGCTCTAGCATGTGAACTAGTGTGTGCTCTAGCATGTGAACTAGTGTGCGCTGTAGTGTGTGCTCTAGCATGTGAACTAGTGTGTGCTGTAGTGTGTGCTCTAGCATGTGAACTAGTGTGTGCTGTAGTGTGTGCTCTAGCATGTGATCTAGTGTGTGCTGTAGTGTGTGCTCTAGCATGTGAACTAGTGTGTGCTGTAGTGTGTGCTCTAGCATGTGAACTAGTGTGTGCTGTAGTGTGTGCTCTAGCATGTGAACTAGTGTGTGCTGTAGTGTGTGCTCTAGCATGTGAACTAGTGTGTGCTCTAGCATGTAATCTAGCATGTGCTGTAGTGTGTGCTCTAGCATGTGAACTAGTGTGTGCTGTAGTGTGTGCTCTAGCATGTGAACTAGTGTGTGCTGTAGTGTGTGCTCTAGCATGTGATCTAGTGTGTGCTGTAGTGTGTGCTCTAGCATGTGAACTAGTGTGTGCTCTAGCATGTGAACTAGTGTGTGCTCTAGCATGTAATCTAGCATGTGCTGTAGTGTGTGCTCTAGCATGTGAACTAGTGTGTGCTGTAGTGTGTGCTCTAGCATGTGAACTAGTGTGTGCTGTAGTGTGTGCTCTAGCATGTGATCTAGTGTGTGCTGTAGTGTGTGCTCTAGCATGTGAACTAGTGTGTGCTGTAGTGTGTGCTCTAGCATGTGAACTAGTGTGTGCTGTAGTGTGCGCTCTAGCATGTGAACTAGTGTGTGCTGTAGTGTGTGCTCTAGCATGTGAACTAGTGTGTGCTGTAGTGTGTGCTCTAGCATGTGAACTAGTGTGTGCTGTAGTGTGTGCTCTAGCATGTGATCTAGTGTGTGCTGTAGTGTGTGCTCTAGCATGTGAACTAGTGTGTGCTGTAGCGTGTGCTCTAGCATGTGATCTAGCATGTGCTGTACCGTGCAATCTAGTGTGATGTACCGTGTCCTGACCTGTGTCTGACCCCTCTGGAAGAGAGCTGAGCCGTGGAGTGGCTTAAACACGTCCACCTCGCAGGAGATGTTGCGTAGAGACGTGAGATCTCTTCCATCACACCTGTCACATGACGCGTGTGTTACTAGACTCCCCAACACGAACATCAGCGCTTACAAGAAGAGTTGAGTATGGCAGTTACCGTCTGTATTCCTGAAGAACCAGATTCCTGAAGATCTCTCTGGAGACGCAGTTGAAGGCCTCCACCACCTCAAACGCCTCCGCCTGCGGAAACTTCTCTGCAGACATCACACACATCAGCGTTACACAGCGCACACACACCAATCCCAACGGCTGATGAACGAGCGCGTCCGTCACACACCTCTGATCTGCTCCTCGGCCTCCAGACGGATCTTATTAATCGCTTCATCTCTGGATATCTGAGGAAAGACACACACACACACACACTTAACCCCACATGAGATCAGACACAGTGCTGGTGTGACGCTGACACTCACCTTGTCATGAGTGAAGTCTGTGAATACAGCGTAGACCTTATCAGACGTCAACCTGAGGAGAAATCAGCCAATCAAACGCTGACATGTGTCATGAGGAACACATTTAGCCTGCGGCTTACAATGCTCTAACAAACAGCACAGTTTTATGGCTCATATTTCACCCCCAAAATAAATAAAAGAGTGAGTCTCACTGGCGAGTGAAATCCGCCATCTCCGCGGAGGCAGTGAAGAGTTTGGCAGGAGTGCGTTTGGTCACTTTCATCTCGCGGCTCATCTGCTGAATGGCCTGAATGATCTGCTGCGTGTGTTTGACGCCCAGCTTCACCGCGTGACTGAAGTCCTGCTGTAGGACGTTCTCAGCCGCAGCCTCTATCATCACTACACACACACACACACCATCAAAACGGGAGCGTGGAGCATCGTGGGTAAAGCGGAGCTGAAATCTCACCGACCCACTTGGCTGGACGGGGCTCCGGCGATCACGAGGTTCAGCGTGCTGCCGTTCATCTCCGAGCGCGTGGGGTTGACGATGAACTCTCCGTCCACCAGGCCGACGCGCACCGCACCTGAAACGAGCCGCAGCGGGAGCTTCACACACACACACACACTGCATTCACAAACACACCTGTACGAGTGGTGGACTCACCGATGGGGCCGTTCCAGGGAATATCAGACAGAGCCAGAGCCGCAGACGCTGAGAGACAATCAACAGGCATCAGACACCAACACACACACACACACACACACATTACAGACGCGAGAGAGATATCATACCTCCATTAATGGCCAGAACATCAGGGTCATTGACTCCATCAGCGGCTAGTATGTTACACAGCACCTTCAGCACAGACACACAGAGGGATCTCATCAAGCGTTTCAGAGGAGTCCGAAACACAACAGTGTGATATACACACAGCTGAAGAGAGGCTGTGTCCCAAATTACACACTATACACCGATACTATGTGCTGTAGAGTCTAGTGTATAACTTTTTGATGGTTATTTTGATGAGGGCGGGGCCACCTGTCACTCACATGAGATCCATCAATAGCAAACCACAACCATCCAATCAATTCCCCACAGACACACAAGCCCCGCCCTACATTTGTTCTTGTTTGAGAAGCGCTTCACTCGATATACGGCACACTAGAGGAGATACACCAGCGTGACTTCACTCTCATGAGGAGTTTCAAAGAAGATTCATTTGATCCAAACATGTGTGACAGCACAAAACCTCTCAGAACATGTTGAGTCTCAGTGTTTGTGAGTGCAGATCCTGCATGAGAGATCAGGCGAGCGTCACACCTGTGTGTCGTAGAAGTATCCGGCGGGAAACAGCGGCCTGATGGAGCGATCTGCACACACACAGGCAATGCATTACTGACTCATGTGTGTGTGAGAGAGAGAGTGTGTGTGTGTGTGTGTGTGTGTGTGTCTGACCGATCAGCCGGCTGGTCAGGATCTCAGAGTCTGTGCTGCCCAGCTCTCGTCTCAGGTGGTTGGTGGGGATTCGTCCTGCGGCTGCTGCTTTCTGTCTGTAATCCACCTGATGATCTCACAGAAAACACAGGCAGTGTGTCGTGATTCACAGAGCCCACACACACACTGTACAGTTTCAGGAGTGACAACCGGATTGAAATACGAGACTGAATCCCATAATGATCGTTCCGTGTGAGTAACACGATTCACTTCCTAAACTGCGATGATTGAGAACACAGTAACATTACAGCACTCAAACACTCGTTACGTCCAGTGACTTTAACTGACCCAGCACTGACCTTAACTGACCCAGCACTGACCTTAACTGACCCAGCACTGACCTTAACTGACCCAGCACTGACCTTAACTGACCCAGCACTGACCCAGCACTGACCTTAACTGACCTTAACTGACCTTAACTGACCTTAACTGACCCAGCACTGACCGCGGCGTTTGTTCTGTTCACGTCTGAGCCTCTCTCAGTGATGTCATCTCCTCTTACTATAAGAGTTTCTGGGTTTGCTTCATAAGGCGATCATGTTTGTACAGTTATTAACGTGGGCAGGTGCGGGGCGTGATATTTTGGTCTGATTTTCAATATAATAAATGTATTATATTATGGGCTTGTTCTTGTTTGAGATCTGGCAAAATGAATGAGTCAAGGCTTGTTCCTCTTTCCCTGTTTCCTGTGCTGATTTCAGGAGTAATTCTGTAGAGTCCCATGTCTGGAATAAATCAGTGTATGTAGTAAACATGCTAGAGGCGTGTCTCACCACGAGAGGCATGAAGAAAGCGGTGGCCGGTTTGCTCTTGCTCACAGCTGTGACCATCACTGACGTCTCGCCAAACTGCAATCACAGACACAGCGATCATCACCAAACACATTCACGCTGACCACTGCAGACTCACTCTGACCACTGCAGACTCACTCACTCACGCTGACCACTGCAGACTCACTCACTCACTCACTCACGCTGACCACTGCAGACTCACGCTGACCACTGCAGACTCACTCACTCACGCTGACCACTGCAGACTCACGCTGACCACTGCAGACTCACGCTGACCACTGCAGACTCACTCACTCACTCACGCTGACCACTGCAGACTCACTCACTCACTCTGACCACTGCAGACTCACTCACTCACTCTGACCACTGCAGACTCACTCACTCACTCACGCTGACCACTGCAGACTCACTCACTCACTCACTCACTCTGACCACTGCAGACTCACTCACTCACTCACTCACTCTGACCACTGCAGACTCACTCACTCACTCACTCACTCTGACCACTGCAGACTCACTCACTCACTCACTCTGACCACTGCAGACTCACTCACTCACTCACTCACTCACTCACTCACTCACTCACTCACTCTGACCACTGCAGACTCACTCACTCACTCTGACCACTGCAGACTCACTCACTCACTCACTCACGCTGACCACTGCAGACTCACTCACTCACTCACACACACCACTGCAGACTCACTCACTCACTCACTCTGACCACTGCAGACTCACTCACTCACGCTGACCACTGCAGACTCACTCACTCACGCTGACCACTGCAGACTCACTCACTCACTCTGACCACTGCAGACTCACTCCCTCACTCACGCTGACCACTGCAGACTCACTCCCTCACTCACTCTGACCACTGCAGACTCACTCCCTCACTCCCTCACTCACGCTGACCACTGCAGACTCACTCCCTCACTCACTCTGACCACTGCAGACTCACTCCCTCACTCACTCTGACCACTGCAGACTCACTCCCTCACTCACTCTGACCACTGCAGACTCACTCACTCACGCTGACCACTGCAGACTCACGCTGACCACTGCAGACTCACTCACTCACTCTGACCACTGCAGACTCACTCACTCACTCACTCACGCTGACCACTGCAGACTCACGCTGACCACTGCAGACTCACTCACTCACTCACGCTGACCACTGCAGACTCACTCACTCACTCTGACCACTGCAGACTCACGCTGACCACTGCAGACTCACTCACTCACTCTGACCACTGCAGACTCACTCACTCACTCACTCACGCTGACCACTGCAGACTCACGCTGACCACTGCAGACTCACTCACTCACTCACGCTGACCACTGCAGACTCACTCACTCACTCTGACCACTGCAGACTCACTCACTCACGCTGACCACTGCAGACTCACTCACTCACTCACTCACTCTGACCACTGCAGACTCACTCACTCACTCACTCACTCACTCTGACCACTGCAGACTCACTCACTCACTCACTCACTCTGACCACTGCAGACTCACTCACTCACTCACTCACTCTGACCACTGCAGACTCACTCACTCACTCACTCACTCTGACCACTGCAGACTCACTCACTCACTCACTCACTCTGACCACTGCAGACTCACTCACTCACTCACTCACTCTGACCACTGCAGACTCACTCACTCTGACCACTGCAGACTCACTCACTCTGACCACTGCAGACTCACTCACTCTGACCACTGCAGACTCACTCACTCACTCACTCACTCACTCACTCACTCACTCACTCACTCTGACCACTGCAGACTCACTCACTCACTCTGACCACTGCAGACTCACTCACTCACTCACTCACGCTGACCACTGCAGACTCACTCACTCACTCACTCACTCACTCACTCACACACACCACTGCAGACTCACTCACTCACTCACTCACTCTGACCACTGCAGACTCACTCACTCACGCTGACCACTGCAGACTCACTCACTCACGCTGACCACTGCAGACTCACTCACTCACTCTGACCACTGCAGACTCACTCCCTCACTCACGCTGACCACTGCAGACTCACTCCCTCACTCACTCTGACCACTGCAGACTCACTCCCTCACTCACGCTGACCACTGCAGACTCACTCCCTCACTCACTCTGACCACTGCAGACTCACTCCCTCACTCACTCTGACCACTGCAGACTCACTCCCTCACTCACTCTGACCACTGCAGACTCACTCACTCACTCTGACCACTGCAGACTCACTCCCTCACTCACGCTGACCACTGCAGACTCACTCCCTCACTCACTCTGACCACTGCAGACTCACTCCCTCACTCCCTCACTCACGCTGACCACTGCAGACTCACTCCCTCACTCACTCTGACCACTGCAGACTCACTCCCTCACTCCCTCACTCACGCTGACCACTGCAGACTCACTCCCTCACTCACTCTGACCACTGCAGACTCACTCACTCACTCTGACCACTGCAGACTCACTCACTCACTCTGACCACTGCAGACTCACTCACTCACTCTGACCACTGCAGACTCACTCACTCACTCTGACCACTGCAGACTCACTCACTCACTCTGACCACTGCAGACTCACTCACTCACTCTGACCACTGCAGACTCACTCCCTCACTCACTCTGACCACTGCAGACTCACTCACTCACTCTGACCACTGCAGACTCACTCACTCACTCTGACCACTGCAGACTCACTCACTCACTCTGACCACTGCAGACTCACTCACTCACTCTGACCACTGCAGACTCACTCACTCACTCTGACCACTGCAGACTCACTCACTCACGCTGACCACTGCAGACTCACTCACTCACTCTGACCACTGCAGACTCACTCACTCACTCACTCTGACCACTGCAGACTCACTCACTCACTCTGACCACTGCAGACTCACTCACTCACTCACTCACTCACTCACTCACTCACTCACTCACTCACTCACTCACTCACTCACTCACTCACTCACTCACTCACTCACTCACTCACTCTGACCACTGCAGACTCACTCACTCACTCTGACCACTGCAGACTCACTCACTCACTCACTCACGCTGACCACTGCAGACTCACTCACTCACTCACTCACTCACTCACACACACCACTGCAGACTCACTCACTCACTCACTCACTCACTCTGACCACTGCAGACTCACTCACTCACGCTGACCACTGCAGACTCACTCACTCACGCTGACCACTGCAGACTCACTCACTCACTCTGACCACTGCAGACTCACTCCCTCACTCACGCTGACCACTGCAGACTCACTCCCTCACTCACTCTGACCACTGCAGACTCACTCCCTCACTCACGCTGACCACTGCAGACTCACTCCCTCACTCACTCTGACCACTGCAGACTCACTCCCTCACTCACTCTGAACACTGCAGACTCACTCCCTCACTCACTCTGACCACTGCAGACTCACTCACTCACGCTGACCACTGCAGACTCACTCCCTCACTCACTCTGACCACTGCAGACTCACTCACTCACTCTGACCACTGCAGACTCACTCACTCACTCTGACCACTGCAGACTCACTCACTCACTCACTCTGACCACTGCAGACTCACTCACTCACTCTGACCACTGCAGACTCACTCACTCACTCTGACCACTGCAGACTCACTCACTCACTCACTCACTCACTCTGACCACTGCAGACTCACTCACTCACTCTGACCACTGCAGACTCACTCACTCACTCACTCACGCTGACCACTGCAGACTCACTCACTCACTCACTCACGCTGACCACTGCAGACTCACTCACTCACTCACTCACTCACTCACTCACTCACTCACTCACACCACTGCAGACTCACTCACTCACTCACTCACTCTGACCACTGCAGACTCACTCACTCACGCTGACCACTGCAGACTCACTCACTCACGCTGACCACTGCAGACTCACTCACTCACTCTGACCACTGCAGACTCACTCCCTCACTCACGCTGACCACTGCAGACTCACTCCCTCACTCACTCTGACCACTGCAGACTCACTCCCTCACTCCCTCACTCACGCTGACCACTGCAGACTCACTCCCTCACTCACTCTGACCACTGCAGACTCACTCCCTCACTCACTCTGAACACTGCAGACTCACTCCCTCACTCACTCTGACCACTGCAGACTCACTCACTCACTCACGCTGACCACTGCAGACTCACTCCCTCACTCACTCTGACCACTGCAGACTCACTCACTCACTCTGACCACTGCAGACTCACTCACTCACTCTGACCACTGCAGACTCACTCACTCACTCTGACCACTGCAGACTCACTCACTCACTCTGACCACTGCAGACTCACTCACTCACTCTGACCACTGCAGACTCACTCACTCACTCTGACCACTGCAGACTCACTCACTCACTCTGACCACTGCAGACTCACTCACTCACGCTGACCACTGCAGACTCACTCACTCACTCTGACCACTGCAGACTCACTCACTCACTCACTCTGACCACTGCAGACTCACTCACTCACTCTGACCACTGCAGACTCACTCACTCACTCTGACCACTGCAGACTCACTCACTCACTCTGACCACTGCAGACTCACTCACTCACGCTGACCACTGCAGACTCACTCACTCACTCTATCCACTGCAGACTCACTCATTCACTCACTCTGACCACTGCAGACTCACTCCCTCACTCACGCTGACCACTGCAGACTCACTCCCTCACTCACTCTGACCACTGCAGACTCACTCCCTCACTCACTCTGACCACTGCAGACTCACTCCCTCACTCACTCTGACCACTGCAGACTCACTCACTCACGCTGACCACTGCAGACTCAATCCCTCACTCACTCTGACCACTGCAGACTCACTCACTCACGCTGACCACTGCAGACTCACTCACTCACTCACTCAGACCACTGCAGACTCACTCACTCACGCTGACCACTGCAGACTCACTCACTCACTCTGACCACTGCAGACTCACTCACTCACTCACTCTGACCACTGCAGACTCACTCACTCACTCACTCTGACCACTGCAGACTCACTCACTCACTCACTCACGCTGACCACTGCAGACTCACTCACTCACTCTGACCACTGCAGACTCACTCCCTCACTCACGCTGAGTCGCTGACCACTGCAGACTCACTCCCTCACTCACTCTGACCACTGCAGACTCACTCCCTCACTCACGCTGACCACTGCAGACTCACTCACTCACGCTGACCACTGCAGACTCACTCACTCACTCACTCTGACCACTGCAGACTCACTCACTAACGCTGACCACTGCAGACTCACTCACTCTGACCACTGCAGACTCACTCACTCACTCTGACCACTGCAGACTCACTCACTCACTCACTCACTCTGACCACTGCAGACTCACTTACTCACTCACTCACTCTGACCACTGCAGACTCACTCACTCACTCACTCTGACCACTGCAGACTCACTCACTCACTCACTCTGACCACTGCAGACTCACTCACTCACTCACTCTGACCACTGCAGACTCACTCACTCACTCACTCTGACCACTGCAGACTCACTCACTCATGCTGACCACTGCAGACTCACTCACTCACTCACTCTGACCACTGCAGACTCACTCACTCACTCACTCTGACCACTGCAGACTCACTCACTCACGCTGACCACTGCAGACTCACTCACGCTGACCACTGCAGACTCACTCACTCACGCTGACCACTGCAGACTCACTCAGACCACTGCAGACTCACGCTGACCACTGCAGACTCACTCACTCACTCAGACCACTGCAGACTCACTCACTCACGCTGACCACTGCAGACTCACTCACTCTGACCACTGCAGACTCACTCACTCACTCACTCTGACCACTGCAGACTCACTCACTCACGCTGACCACTGCAGACTCACTCACTCACTCACTCTGACCACTGCAGACTCACTCACTCACTCACTCTGACCACTGCAGACTCACTCACTCACTCACTCTGACCACTGCAGACTCACTCACTCACTCACGCTGACCACTGCAGACTCACTCACTCACTCACTCACTCTGACCACTGCAGACTCACTCACTCACTCACTCTGACCACTGCAGACTCACTCACTCACGCTGACCACTGCAGACTCACTCACTCACTCAGACCACTGCAGACTCACTCACTCACGCTGACCACTGCAGACTCACTCACTCACTCACTCACTCAGACCACTGCAGACTCACTCACTCACTCTGACCACTGCAGACTCACTCACTCACTCACACCACTGCAGACTCACTCACTCACTCTGACCACTGCAGACTCACTCACTCACTCACACCACTGCAGACTCACTCACTCACTCACTCTGACCACTGCAGACTCACTCACTCACTCACTCACTCACTCACTCACTCACTCACTCTGACCACTGCAGACTCACTCACTCACTCAGACCACTGCAGACTCACTCACTCACTCTGACCACTGCAGACTCACTCACTCAGACCACTGCAGACTCACTCACTCACTCACTCACTCTGACCACTGCAGACTCACTCACTCACTCACTCTGACCACTGCAGACTCACTCACTCACCCTCTGACCACTGCAGACTCACTCACTCACTCACTCCCTCACTCACTCTGACCACTGCAGACTCACTCACTCACTCACTCACTCACTCACTCACTCACTCACTCACTCACTCACTCTGACCACTGCAGACTCACTCACTCACTCACTCACTCTGACCACTGCAGACTCACTCACTCACTCACTCACTCTGACCACTGCAGACTCACTCACTCACTCACTCTGACCACTGCAGACTCACTCACTCACGCTGACCACTGCAGACTCACTCACTCACTCAGACCACTGCAGACTCACTCACTCACGCTGACCACTGCAGACTCACTCACTCACTCACTCAGACCACTGCAGACTCACTCACTCACTCTGACCACTGCAGACTCACTCACTCACTCACTCAGACCACTGCAGACTCACTCACTCACTCAGACCACTGCAGACTCACTCACTCACTCTGACCACTGCAGACTCACTCACTCACTCACACCACTGCAGACTCACTCACTCACTCACTCACACCACTGCAGACTCACTCACTCACTCACTCACTCTGACCACTGCAGACTCACTCACTCACTCACTCTGACCACTGCAGACTCACTCACTCACTCACTCACTCACTCACTCACTCACTCACTCACTCACTCACTCACTCTGACCACTGCAGACTCACTCACTCACTCTGACCACTGCAGACTCACTCACTCACTCACACCACTGCAGACTCACTCACTCACTCACTCACACCACTGCAGACTCACTCACTCACTCACTCACTCTGACCACTGCAGACTCACTCACTCACTCACTCTGACCACTGCAGACTCACTCACTCACTCACTCACTCACTCACTCACTCACTCACTCACTCACTCACTCACTCACTCACTCACTCACTCACTCACTCACTCTGACCACTGCAGACTCACTCACTCACTCACTCACTCTGACCACTGCAGACTCACTCACTCACTCACTCACTCTGACCACTGCAGACTCACTCACTCACTCACTCACTCTGACCACTGCAGACTCACTCACTCACTCACTCACTCTCTGACCACTGCAGACTCACTCACTCACTCACTCTGACCACTGCAGACTCACTCACTCACTCACTCACTCTGACCACTGCAGACTCACTCACTCACTCACTCTGACCACTGCAGACTCACTCACTCACTCACTCACTCACTCACTCACTCACTCACTCACTCACTCTGACCACTGCAGACTCACTCACTCACTCACTCACTCTGACCACTGCAGACTCACTCACTCACTCACTCACTCACTCACTCTGACCACTGCAGACTCACTCACTCACTCACTCACTCACTCTGACCACTGCAGACTCACTCACTCACTCACTCACTCTGACCACTGCAGACTCACACACTCACTCACTCACTCTGACCACTGCAGACTCACTCACTCACTCACTCACTCACTCACTCACTCACTCACTCACTCACTCACTCACTCACTCACTCACTCACTCACTCACTCACTCACTCACTCTGACCACTGCAGACTCACTCACTCACTCACTCACTCACTCTGACCACTGCAGACTCACTCACTCACTCACTCTGACCACTGCAGACTCACTCACTCTGACCACTGCAGACTCACTCACTCACTCACTCACTCACTCTGACCACTGCAGACTCACTCACTCACTCACTCACTCTGACCACTGCAGACTCACTCACTCACTCACTCACTCACTCTGACCACTGCAGACTCACTCACTCACTCACTCACTCTGACCACTGCAGACTCACTCACTCACTCTGACCACTGCAGACTCACTCACTCACTCACTCACTCACTCTGACCACTGCAGACTCACTCACTCACTCACTCACTCTGACCACTGCAGACTCACTCACTCACTCACTCACACCACTGCAGACTCACTCCCTCACTCCCTCCCTCACTCACGCTGACCACTGCAGACTCACTCACTCACTCACTCTGACCACTGCAGACTCACTCACTCACTCACTCACTCACGCTGACCACTGCAGACTCACTCACTCACTCACTCACTCTGACCACTGCAGACTCACTCACTCACTCACTCACTCACTCACTCTGACCACTGCAGACTCACTCACTCACTCACTCACTCTGACCACTGCAGACTCACTCACTCACTCACTCACTCTGACCACTGCAGACTCACTCACTCACTCACTCACACCACTGCAGACTCACTCCCTCACTCCCTCCCTCACTCACGCTGACCACTGCAGACTCACTCACTCACTCACTCTGACCACTGCAGACTCACTCACTCACTCACTCACTCACTCTGACCACTGCAGACTCACTCACTCACTCACTCACTCTGACCACTGCAGACTCACTCACTCACTCACTCACTCACTCACTCTGACCACTGCAGACTCACTCACTCACTCACTCACTCTGACCACTGCAGACTCACTCACTCACTCACTCACTCACTCACTCACTCACTCACTCACTCACTCACTCACTCACTCTGACCACTGCAGACTCACTCACTCACTCACTCACTCACACCACTGCAGACTCACTCCCTCACTCCCTCACTCACGCTGACCACTGCAGACTCACTCACTCACTCACTCTGACCACTGCAGACTCACTCACTCACTCACTCACTCACTCTGACCACTGCAGACTCACTCACTCACTCACTCTGACCACTGCAGACTCACTCACTCACTCACTCACTCACTCACTCTGACCACTGCAGACTCACTCACTCACTCACTCACTCACTCACTCTGACCACTGCAGACTCACTCACTCACTCACTCACTCACTCTGACCACTGCAGACTCACTCACTCACTCACTCACTCACTCTGACCACTGCAGACTCACTCACTCACTCACTCACTCACTCTGACCACTGCAGACTCACTCACTCACTCACTCTCTGACCACTGCAGACTCACTCACTCACTCACTCACTCACTCACTCACTCACTCACTCACTCACTCACTCACTCACTCACTCACTCTGACCACTGCAGACTCACTCACTCACTCACTCACTCTGACCACTGCAGACTCACTCACTCACTCACTCACTCACTCTGACCACTGCAGACTCACTCACTCACTCACTCACTCACTCACTCACTCACTCACTCACTCACTCTGACCACTGCAGACTCACTCACTCACTCACTCTGACCACTGCAGACTCACTCACTCACTCACTCACTCACTCACTCTGACCACTGCAGACTCACTCACTCACTCACTCACTCACTCACTCTGACCACTGCAGACTCACTCACTCACTCACTCACTCTGACCACTGCAGACTCACTCACTCACTCACTCACTCTGACCACTGCAGACTCACTCACTCACTCACTCACTCACTCACTCACTCACTCACTCACTCACTCACTCACTCACTCACTCACTCACTCACTCACTCACTCACTCACTCACTCTGACCACTGCAGACTCACTCACTCACTCACTCACTCTGACCACTGCAGACTCACTCACTCACTCACTCTGACCACTGCAGACTCACTCACTCTGACCACTGCAGACTCACTCACTCACTCACTCACTCACTCTGACCACTGCAGACTCACTCACTCTGACCACTGCAGACTCACTCACTCACTCACTCACTCACTCTGACCACTGCAGACTCACTCACTCACTCACTCACTCTGACCACTGCAGACTCACTCACTCACTCACTCACTCTGACCACTGCAGACTCACTCACTCACTCACTCACTCTGACCACTGCAGACTCACTCACTCACTCACTCACTCACTCACTCACTCTGACCACTGCAGACTCACTCACTCACTCACTCACTCTGACCACTGCAGACTCACTCACTCACTCACTCTGACCACTGCAGACTCACTCACTCACTCACTCACTCACTCACTCACTCACTCACTCACTCACTCACTCACTCACTCACTCACTCACTCTGACCACTGCAGACTCACTCACTCACTCTGACCACTGCAGACTCACTCACTCACTCACACCACTGCAGACTCACTCACTCACTCACTCACACCACTGCAGACTCACTCACTCACTCACTCACTCTGACCACTGCAGACTCACTCACTCACTCACTCTGACCACTGCAGACTCACTCACTCACTCACTCACTCACTCACTCACTCACTCACTCACTCACTCACTCACTCACTCACTCACTCACTCACTCTGACCACTGCAGACTCACTCACTCACTCACTCACTCTGACCACTGCAGACTCACTCACTCACTCACTCACTCTGACCACTGCAGACTCACTCACTCACTCACTCTGACCACTGCAGACTCACTCACTCACTCACTCACTCTCTGACCACTGCAGACTCACTCACTCACTCACTCACTCACTCACTCTGACCACTGCAGACTCACTCACTCACTCACTCACTCTGACCACTGCAGACTCACTCACTCACTCACTCTGACCACTGCAGACTCACTCACTCACTCACTCACTCACTCACTCACTCACTCACTCACTCACTCACTCACTCACTCACTCACTCTGACCACTGCAGACTCACTCACTCACTCACTCACTCTGACCACTGCAGACTCACTCACTCACTCACTCACTCACTCACTCTGACCACTGCAGACTCACTCACTCACTCACTCACTCTGACCACTGCAGACTCACTCACTCACTCACTCACTCTGACCACTGCAGACTCACACACTCACTCACTCACTCTGACCACTGCAGACTCACTCACTCACTCACTCACTCACTCACTCACTCACTCACTCACTCACTCACTCACTCACTCACTCACTCACTCACTCTGACCACTGCAGACTCACTCACTCACTCACTCACTCACTCTGACCACTGCAGACTCACTCACTCACTCACTCTGACCACTGCAGACTCACTCACTCTGACCACTGCAGACTCACTCACTCACTCACTCACTCACTCACTCACTCACTCTGACCACTGCAGACTCACTCACTCACTCACTCACTCTGACCACTGCAGACTCACTCACTCACTCACTCACTCACTCTGACCACTGCAGACTCACTCACTCACTCACTCACTCTGACCACTGCAGACTCACTCACTCACTCTGACCACTGCAGACTCACTCACTCACTCACTCACTCACTCACTCTGACCACTGCAGACTCACTCACTCACTCACTCACTCTGACCACTGCAGACTCACTCACTCACTCACTCACACCACTGCAGACTCACTCCCTCACTCACTCACTCTGACCACTGCAGACTCACTCACTCACTCACTCACTCTGACCACTGCAGACTCACTCACTCACTCACTCACTCACTCACTCACTCTGACCACTGCAGACTCACTCACTCACTCACTCACTCTGACCACTGCAGACTCACTCACTCACTCACTCACACCACTGCAGACTCACTCCCTCACTCCCTCCCTCACTCACGCTGACCACTGCAGACTCACTCACTCACTCACTCTGACCACTGCAGACTCACTCACTCACTCACTCACTCACTCTGACCACTGCAGACTCACTCACTCACTCACTCACTCTGACCACTGCAGACTCACTCACTCACTCACTCACTCACTCTGACCACTGCAGACTCACTCACTCACTCACTCACTCACTCACTCACTCACTCACTCACTCACTCACTCACTCACTCACTCACTCACTCACTCACTCACTCACTCACTCACTCACTCTGACCACTGCAGACTCACTCACTCACTCACTCACTCACACCACTGCAGACTCACTCCCTCACTCCCTCACTCACGCTGACCACTGCAGACTCACTCACTCACTCACTCTGACCACTGCAGACTCACTCACTCACTCACTCACTCACTCTGACCACTGCAGACTCACTCACTCACTCACTCTGACCACTGCAGACTCACTCACTCACTCACTCACTCACTCACTCTGACCACTGCAGACTCACTCACTCACTCACTCACTCACTCACTCTGACCACTGCAGACTCACTCACTCACTCACTCACTCACTCTGACCACTGCAGACTCACTCACTCACTCACTCACTCACTCTGACCACTGCAGACTCACTCACTCACTCACTCACTCACTCTGACCACTGCAGACTCACTCACTCACTCACTCTCTGACCACTGCAGACTCACTCACTCACTCACTCACTCACTCACTCACTCACTCACTCACTCACTCACTCACTCACTCACTCACTCACTCACTCACTCACTCTGACCACTGCAGACTCACTCACTCACTCACTCACTCTGACCACTGCAGACTCACTCACTCACTCACTCACTCACTCTGACCACTGCAGACTCACTCACTCACTCACTCACTCACTCACTCACTCACTCACTCACTCACTCACTCACTCACTCACTCTGACCACTGCAGACTCACTCACTCACTCACTCTGACCACTGCAGACTCACTCACTCACTCACTCACTCACTCTGACCACTGCAGACTCACTCACTCACTCACTCACTCACTCTGACCACTGCAGACTCACTCACTCACTCACTCACTCTGACCACTGCAGACTCACTCACTCACTCACTCACTCTGACCACTGCAGACTCACTCACTCACTCACTCACTCACTCACTCACTCACTCACTCACTCACTCACTCACTCACTCACTCACTCACTCACTCACTCTGACCACTGCAGACTCACTCACTCACTCACTCACTCACTCTGACCACTGCAGACTCACTCACTCACTCACTCTGACCACTGCAGACTCACTCACTCTGACCACTGCAGACTCACTCACTCACTCACTCACTCACTCTGACCACTGCAGACTCACTCACTCTGACCACTGCAGACTCACTCACTCACTCACTCACTCACTCTGACCACTGCAGACTCACTCACTCACTCACTCACTCTGACCACTGCAGACTCACTCACTCACTCACTCACTCTGACCACTGCAGACTCACTCACTCACTCACTCACTCTGACCACTGCAGACTCACTCACTCACTCACTCACTCACTCACTCACTCACTCTGACCACTGCAGACTCACTCACTCACTCACTCACTCTGACCACTGCAGACTCACTCACTCACTCACTCACTCACTCTGACCACTGCAGACTCACTCACTCACTCACTCACTCACACCACTGCAGACTCACTCCCTCACTCCCTCCCTCACTCACGCTGACCACTGCAGACTCACTCACTCACTCACTCTGACCACTGCAGACTCACTCACTCACTCACTCACTCACTCTGACCACTGCAGACTCACTCACTCACTCACTCACTCTGACCACTGCAGACTCACTCACTCACTCACTCACTCTGACCACTGCAGACTCACTCACTCTGACCACTGCAGACTCACTCACTCACTCACTCACTCACACCACTGCAGACTCACTCCCTCACTCCCTCACTCACGCTGACCACTGCAGACTCACTCACTCACTCACTCTGACCACTGCAGACTCACTCACTCACTCACTCACTCTGACCACTGCAGACTCACTCACTCACTCACTCTGACCACTGCAGACTCACTCACTCACTCACTCACTCACTCACACCACTGCAGACTCACTCACTCACTCTGACCACTGCAGACTCACTCACTCACGCTGACCACTGCAGACTCACTCACTCACTCACTCGCTCACTCACTCACTCACTCACTCACTCACTCACTCACTCACTCACTCACGCTGACCACTGCAGACTCACTCACTCACTCACTCACTCTGACCACTGCAGACTCACTCACTCACGCTGACCACTGCAGACTCACTCACTCACTCACTCACGCTGACCACTGCAGACTCACTCACTCACTCACCCTGACCACTGCAGACTCACTCACTCACTCGCTCGCTCGCTCACTCACTCACTCACTCACTCACTCACTCACTCACTCACTCACTCACTCACTCACTCACTCACTCACTCACTCACTCACTCACTCACTCACTCACTCACTCACTCACTCACTCACTCACTCACTCACTCACTCACTCACTCACGCTGACCACTGCAGACTCACTCACTCACTCACTCTGACCACTGCAGACTCACTCACTCACGCTGACCACTGCAGACTCACTCACTCACTCACTCACTCACGCTGACCACTGCAGACTCACTCACTCACTCACTCACTCACCCTGACCACTGCAGACTCACTCACTCACTCACTCACTCACTCACTCACTCACTCTGACCACTGCAGACTCACTCACTCACTCACTCACTCTGACCACTGCAGACTCACTCACTCACTCACTCACTCTGACCACTGCAGACTCACTCACTCACTCACTCACTCACTCACTCACTCTGACCACTGCAGACTCACTCACTCACTCACTGACTCACTCACACCACTGCAGACTCACTCCCTCACTCACGCTGACCACTGCAGACTCACTCACTCACTCACTCTGACCACTGCAGACTCACTCACTCACTCACTCACTCACTCTGACCACTGCAGACTCACTCACTCACTCACTCTGACCACTGCAGACTCACTCACTCACTCACTCACTCACACCACTGCAGACTCACTCACTCACTCTGACCACTGCAGACTCACTCACTCACGCTGACCACTGCAGACTCACTCACTCACTCGCTCACTCACTCACTCACTCACTCACTCACGCTGACCACTGCAGACTCACTCACTCACTCACTCTGACCACTGCAGACTCACTCACTCACGCTGACCACTGCAGACTCACTCACTCACTCACTCACTCACGCTGACCACTGCAGACTCACTCACTCACTCACCCTGACCACTGCAGACTCACTCACTCACTCGCTCGCTCACTCACTCACTCACTCACTCACTCACTCACTCACTCACTCACTCACTCACTCACTCATTCACGCTGACCACTGCAGACTCACTCACTCACTCACTCTGACCACTGCAGACTCACTCACTCACGCTGACCACTGCAGACTCACTCACTCACTCACTCACTCACTCACTCACTCACGCTGACCACTGCAGACTCACTCACTCACTCACTCCCTCACTCACTCTGACCACTGCAGACTCACTCCCTCACTCACGCTGACCACTGCAGACTCACTCCCTCACTCACTCTGACCACTGCAGACTCACTCCCTCACTCACTCTGACCACTGCAGACTCACTCACTCACTCACTCACGCTGACCACTGCAGACTCACTCACTCACTCACTCTGACCACTGCAGACTCACTCACTCACGCTGACCACTGCAGACTCACTCACTCACTCACTCTGACCACTGCAGACTCACTCACTCACTCACTCACTCTGACCACTGCAGACTCACTCACTCACTCACTCTGACCACTGCAGACTCACTCACTCACTCACTCACTCACTCACTCACACCACTGCAGACTCACTCACTCACTCTGACCACTGCAGACTCACTCACTCACGCTGACCACTGCAGACTCACTCACTCACTCACTCGCTCACTCACTCACTCACTCACTCACTCACTCACTCACTCACTCACTCACTCACTCACTCACTCACTCACTCACTCACTCACTCACGCTGACCACTGCAGACTCACTCACTCACTCACTCTGACCACTGCAGACTCACTCACTCACGCTGACCACTGCAGACTCACTCACTCACTCACTCACGCTGACCACTGCAGACTCACTCACTCACTCACCCTGACCACTGCAGACTCACTCACTCACTCGCTCGCTCACTCACTCACTCACTCACTCACTCACTCACTCACTCACTCACTCACTCACTCACTCACTCACTCACTCACTCACTCACTCACTCACTCACTCACTCACTCACGCTGACCACTGCAGACTCACTCACTCACTCACTCTGACCACTGCAGACTCACTCACTCACGCTGACCACTGCAGACTCACTCACTCACTCACTCACTCACGCTGACCACTGCAGACTCACTCACTCACTCACTCACTCACCCTGACCACTGCAGACTCACTCACTCACTCACTCACTCACTCACTCACTCACTCTGACCACTGCAGACTCACTCACTCACTCACTCACTCTGACCACTGCAGACTCACTCACTCACTCACTCACTCTGACCACTGCAGACTCACTCACTCACTCACTCACTCACTCACTCTGACCACTGCAGACTCACTCACTCACTCACTCACTCACTCACTCACTCACACCACTGCAGACTCACTCCCTCACTCACGCTGACCACTGCAGACTCACTCACTCACTCACTCTGACCACTGCAGACTCACTCACTCACTCACTCACTCACTCACTCTGACCACTGCAGACTCACTCACTCACTCACTCTGACC
>CM042258.1:38378767-38381267 GCA_023566225.1 Romanogobio albipinnatus
AGGTTGTTTCTTAGCGTTAATAAAGAGATGATGAAAGTGATAATGAACCGGAGCGTCTAACAGCAGCAGCAGTGATGCGATGACTTTACCCATCAGCGATTGGCTCTTTTACTTTAGAAGGCGGGACTATTCCACCATATTGCGTGTTGCAGTTTCTTAAGTAACAGGAGTGAACCGGTTTTGGTCTGTATGCTAATGTTGCCCTTCATGACGTGGGGGGGGGGGGGGGGGGGGGCGTCATGAAGGGCGGCTGATGAAGACATCATCAGTATTTTTCACCTGTCAGTGGTCATAATGTTATGCCTGTAGGTTGTGTGCAAAACTAGAGAAACAAACTCAAATAGCAGAATATGCACTTCCCTGTGGAAGATAAAGGAATGAAAGACTCCTGTAATGACTAAAACAGTGGTTTATTGGGTCATAAGCATCGGTCCACAGATGGTCAGATAACAGTGAGACATGAGCATGAGTGTTCCCATAATGCACTAGAATATTCAGGACATCGTGTTGCAGAAACGGACATCAGTGATCATGCGGCGCGAGTGACGGCTCGTCTAACGTGACTACATAAAAAAATAGAAACCATATAGAAAAGTGATGCGTAGAGTTGAGGCGCTCCTCATTTCCTGATGACCTCCTCTTTGAGCTTCTCTGCCAGGTGTTTGCGTTTCTGCAGCTTCTTCTTCTCCTCCACGGAGATCTCCTGCGGAAGAAGGGAGGAACATCTGAACCAGCTGTGAACACTCATCAGAACCGCTCTGTATGAATCCTCAGATCAGCGGTTTAGGGAAATGATTGTCCACCAGGGATGGGCAGTATTTCAGATACATGCATTTCAAATACAAAATACTATTTCGTATTTTAAAGCCTGTGGAAAAAAATCTAAATGTAATTTGTATTTAAATACGTTTAAGATTAGTATATTTCTATTTTCAAAACACTCAAAATACTTTGAGCCAGTCCACCTCTTTATTAGGAGCGGTTCTCATACATCAACTAGTTCAGACCAGACGCCCCCAAGCAGGGCCTGAAATTAACTTTTTTGACTACCAGCCACTTTTTTTTCAGTTTTTTCACTCTTTCAGGTTATATTCTTAAATTTGATATACAGTGAGGAAAATAAGTATTTGAACACCTGCTATTCTGCAAGTTCTCCCACTTGGAAATCATGGAGGGTCTGAAATTGTCATCGTAGATGCATGTTCACTGTGAGAGACATAATCTAAAAAACAATCCAGAAATCACAATGTATGATTTTTTAACTATTTATTTGTATGATACAGCTGCAAATAAGTATCTGAACACCTGTCTATCAGCTAGAATTCTGACCCTCAAAGACCTGTTAGTCTGCCTTTAAAATGTCCACCTCCACTCCATTTATTATCCTAAATTAGATGCCCCTGTTTGAGGTTGTGAGCTGCATAAAGACACCTGTCCACCCCATACAATCAGTAAGAATCCAACTACTAACATGGCCAAGACCAAAGAGCTGTCCAAAGACACTAGAGACAAAATTGTACACCTCCACAAGGCTGGAAAGGGCTCCGGGGAAATTGCCAAGCAGCTTGGTGAAAAAAGGTCCACTGTTGGAGCAATCATTAGAAAATGGAAGAAGCTAAACATGACTGTCAATCTCCCTCGGACTGGGGCTCCATGCCAGATCTCACCTCGTGGGGTCTCAATGATCCTAAGAAAGGTGAGAAATCAGCCCAGAACTACACGGGAGGAGCTGGCCAATGACCTGAAAAGAGCTGGGACCACCGTTTCCAAGGTTACTGTTGGTAATACACTAAGACGTCATGGTTTGAAATCATGCATGGCACGGAAGGTTCCCCTGCTTAAACCAGCACATGTCAAGGCCCGTCTTAAGTTTGCCAATGACCATTTGGATGATCCAGAGGAGTCATGGGAGAAAGTCATGTGGTCAGATGAGACCAAAATAGAACTCTTTGCTCATAATTCCACTAAACGTGTTTGGAGGAAGAAGAATGATGAGTACCATCCCAAGAACACCATCCCTACTGTGAAGCATGGGGGGGGGGGGGGTAGCATCATGCTTTGGGGTGTTTTTCTGCACATGGGACAGGGCGACTGCACTGTATTAAGGAGAGGATGACCGGGGTCGTGTATTGCCAGATTTTGGGGAACAACCTCCTTCCCTCAGTTAGAGCATTGAAGATGGGTCGAGGCTGGGTCTTCCAACATGACAATGACCCGAAGCACACAGCCAGGAGAACCAAGGAGTGGCTCTGTAAGAAGCATATCAAGGTTCTGGCGTGGCCTAGCCAGTCTCCAGACCTAAACCCAATAGAGAATCTTTGGAGGAGCTCAAACTCCGTGTTTCTCAGCGACAGGCCAGAAACCTGACTGATCTAGAGAAGATCTGTGTGGAGGAGTGGGCCAGAATCCCTCCTGCAGTGCAAACCTGCTGAAAAACTACAGGAAACCTTTGACCTCTGTAATTGCAAACAAAGGCTACTGTACCAAATATTAACATTGA
>CM042258.1:38391267-38516267 GCA_023566225.1 Romanogobio albipinnatus
CCCTCTGGACCCCTCTCATCCCTCTGGACCCCTCTCATCCTCTCATCCCTCTGGACCCCTCTCATCCTCTCATCCCTCTGGACCCCTCTCATCCCTCTGGACCCCTCTCATCCCTCTGGACCCCTCTCATCCTCTCATCCCTCTGGACCCCTCTCATCCTCTCATCCCTCTGGACCCCTCTCATCCTCTCATCCCTCTGGACCCCTCTCATCCCTCTGGACCCCTCTCATCCCTCTGGACCCCTCTCATCCCTCTGGACCCCTCTCATCCCTCTGGACCCCTCTCATCCAGCACACTCCCTGTTGCCCTCAGAGCCCTGAGCACCAGAACGACCAGGCACAGGAACAGTTTCTTCCCTCAATCCATCTCATGAACACTTCACAATAACCGAGAAACTCTCTCTCTCACACACACACACACACACACACACACACACACACACACACACACACACACACACACACACACACACACACACACACACACACACACACACACACACACACACACACACACACACACACACACACACACACACACACACACACACACACACACACACACAATTGTACATTCCTTTTATTCACTTATTTTTAACACACTTATTTACATTTCTAATTTAAACCTAAAATACGTGTACATAGTATGTTGCTTATATAATTTAATTTGTATATTTGGTCCATGCTATTTTGCACATTGTCTGTATATTTGTATATTGTTATAATTTTTTTTTTATTATCTGTGTCTTGTCACTGTGATTCTGTGCATTGTGGAGCTTCTGTCACTCCTAGTATGTGTAAACATACCTGGCAATAAAGCTCATTCTGATTCTGATTCTGAGATAAGGTTGTGTAAAGTGTAAATGTCAAGCTTTATTTCTGTCCCAGTGTGTCATGTGATGCAGTGTGTCATTGGCTCTGTGGGTGAGCGTTCGCGGTGAACCGCTGAAAATCTTCTTTACGGTGTATATTTGCATCAATGACTGACTTCAGCCGATCAGCAGTTTCTAGCTCAGGTCAGTCTCACGTCTCACTGACCCAGATCTCTAATCTCCGGCATGCCTCTCTCAGGCTCTGCTCAGGGCAGGCTGGGATGCTTTCATGATCAACAGCAGAAATAAAGCGTCATGAAGGATTCCGATCCAAGGCTTTTGAGATGGTGGTCCAGTGGGTTAAACCATGGAGCTGATATGCAGAAGGTTGCTGGTTCGATCCCAGCGGTCTCCACCAGTGTGTCCTTGAGCACTTTACTCCATGTTGCTCCAGGGGGATTGTCCCTGTAATAAGGCACTGTAAGTCGCTTTGGATAAAAGCGTCTGCCAAATGCATAAATGTAAATGTAAATGATTCCGGGCCTCGGGAACGAGAGCAGCAGACCCTTCTCTCAGAAGCAGAACTACAACAATCTCCATTCACGCTTTTCCATTTGCTCCAATAGCAGACAGAGCTGTGAGCCGTGGTTCCAGCGCTTCATTAAGCCAGCTAACGGTCACAGGTAAGAGGAAGACGATCACGATGCTAAAGGTTCGAAACACAAGTTCAGTCAAACAAACTCAAATAGTCCCATAAGGAAGAAGTGTGTGACCACACACGGACACCACCAGAGCCAGAACTGATGAAATGAGCAATGATCATTAACTCAGAGACTAACGGTGTGAATGTAAATGAGTGTCCATGGTAACTAATGAAACTACAGAACACAGGTAATGAGATGAAAACAGAACCAAAACATGACACTAACCACTAGATCATAGATGACACCATTTACAGACAAAACAGGCAATTTACCAGGAAATATGTGTTTCAAGGCTTTTAACAGTTGCCGAGGTTGAGCCAAACACCTCAGACTAGTTCACAAAAGTATGTTTTTGAAATAATGTCCAATATTTAACGAAAGGTTCGATTGACAGCGGTGGTCCCAGAGGCAAAGTCTCTCAGAATGAGGAGCTCTATCATATGATATGGATGGGAGAAACACATAAATCGCATGATATGCAATCCTTTATAAATGTGAAAGACAGCGCCCCCTGGTGGATGAGTTTTTCCAGCCACATGTGTAGTAAACACAGCGGTATATTTGTACTTCAGGTAAATGTTTTGCTTCCGACGCCCATGAGTGTTTCTGTGACTTTACAAAAGAGGGAAAAACATTGAGCGATTGAATACGGTGATCAGAAGAGAGGAAGATCTGCAGCACTACACTTTAAATCAGTAAATCCACCAGCCCGAGCCACTGAAGGGATCCATTATGCAGAATTCACTTTTACATGTGTTTGAACACACACGTGTGTCTGCAGTGCGTACACAACCTCCCTATAATGGCACATATCCACACACTCCTTTATAATCCCCATAAATCATAAGCCTTTTGCAATTTCTAGCAGAGTGATGTCAGATATGCTAAGGCCCCGCCCACAACTGCTGACAGACCCCACCCACAACTGCTGACGGACTCCACCCTATTAGCATAGGCCCCACCCACAACTGCTGACGGACTCCACCCTATTAGCATAGACCCCACCCACAACGGCTGACTCCGCCCTATTAGCATAGACCCCACCCACAACTGCTGACTCCGCCCTATTAGCATAGACCCCACCCACAACTGCTGACAGACTCCACCCTATTAGCATAGTCCCCACCCACAACTGCTGACGGACTCCACCCTATTAGCATAGGCCCCACCCACAACTGCTGATGGACTCCACCCACAACTGCTGACGGACTCCACCCTATTAGCATAAGGCTTGTTCGACTTCACCCAGCGATGCGCAGACCGATCGGCGGCTGACTTGAAGCAGTGCATGCCGGTTAGAAATTTTGTCCGACTTGAGGCAGCGCCGACGCCACGTGACAGTGACGTATGTCAACAAAACACCGCGAGAGCGATTCGAGAGCAGTCGCTGATACAGCCGGTGCAGTTTCTCCAGAGCAGCTGCAGGAGGCTGCACGGACTCTGATGACGACACAGCTGTTCCACGGTTGCCCGGATTCACCGCATGACAGCGATCACGCGTGTTTCGTGTTTATTCTGAAACCTTCAGCTCCACTAATGCGCACAAATCTGTTTTTTATAACAGTAAAACCTCCTTTCATGTAGTCGCGATGTTATATTGTCATGTTTATCAAAATAAAACTGATTAAAAATGTAAACCCCACTTCATTGATAGTGTAGGCTTATGTTGAACTCTATTCTTGTACAAACACACACTGTATTAAGCAGTACATAAAGTATTACATGACAATAATGTCTCTGAAACATCTGTGCATTGCCAAATATTGCATTTATTTCACTTCAGCTGATAAAGTATGCAAACACAGCGCGAGCGTCACTACGGGAAGCAGAAAGTGTCCGACTTCACGTCTCCGTTTGCAGCTCCTCCCCGCCTGCACGCGGCTACTCTCGCCGATCAGTTGAATCCGGCCGCAGCCGATGTCGAACACACCTATAGTCCGCACCCACGACTGCTGACAGACTCCACCCTATTAGCATAGTCCCCACCCACGACTACTGACGGACTCCACCCACGACTGCTGACAGACCCCACCCACAACTGCTGACAGACTCCACCCTATTAGCACAGACCCCGCCCCTCAGTCCTTCGTGTTTATTAAAGCTCCGGAAGGCATTGAGTGGAGAGCAGTGTTACCCCTTTTCCACCAAAGCAGAGCCAGAGCTAGATTGGAGCCAGAGCCTAGTTCCAAATCGGTTCTTTGTGTTTCCACACCCAAAGCTCCAGCTCCGAGCCAGGAAAAGTGGTTCTTAAGTAGCACCAAAACATTGCTGGGCTAGAACAGGGCTAGAAGTAAGAACCGATGATGTCAGGCGCTGGGGGCGGGGTCAACAAGACCAACACAGACTTGAGATCCGCCATTGTTGAAATAGCAGCTAATGGAGCTAACAGCTGCTGCTCGTTTGTAATCTCCGTCTATACAAATTACGGCGAACTGCACGAATGCGTTGGATTCGCTGTGTTTTCATTGTGTTTTGATGCAGATGTAGGATCGTAAAGCCTATTGATGTGAATCAATAGTAACGCAACATTTGCAGTGTTGATGAAGGCTTGTTGGCAGCGGTGCTGTGCAGAGACCGATCGCCGTATGATAACGAGTCCAGCGAGAGCATATGACTTCTTATGCTTTTGATTCACTCATGCGTTTTTTTAAATATTATACGTGGATCGGTCTGCGCAGCGCCGATGCATCTCAAACAAGCCTGGTGTGTGTGTGTTTCCCGCTAGCCTTGCTGAGAAAGATGAGACGTATACAGTGACGTAAGACCTGGCTCTGTTGTGGCTCTACTAGCCTGTGGAAACGCAAACGGTTCTTAGCAGGCTCCTCAGTTGAACCAACTATGAACTGGGACTAGCTCTGGCTCCGATCTAGCTCTAGCACTGCCTTGGTGGAAAAGGGGTATGTGTGAGTCCCTGAGGTTTGATTCATATTATCAGCAGATAGAGCAGTAGGTACTGAATATTACACTAATGTCACTTTAACACACACATCTAAACACACATGTGATTTCTTTACGCTCACACACATAACTGACTGTGTTTATGTGAACTGTGTGTGTTTTTGTCATAACCGTGTGTGTGTTTGACAGTTTCAGCGCAATAAGACGTGAAAGAGAGCTGAGTCAGAGTAACTCCTCAATAACTAGCGTCACATAAACGATCCTCTCAGCGTTCAGTGTGAAAGTGTGTGTGTCAGCAGCGAACACACAAGTCTCATACACTCCGGCATCAGAGCCACTGAGTGTGTGTGTGTGTGTGATCACTAAGTGTTCAGTGTGTGAGCTCTTCCTGAGTCTCTGGTGTGTGTGTGTGTGTGTGTGTGAGATCACTAAGTGTTCAGTGTGTGAGCTCTTCCTGAGTCTCTGGTGTGTGTGTGTGTGTGTGTGTGAGATCACTAAGTGTTCAGTGTGTGAGCTCTTCCTGAGTCTCTGGTGTGTGTGTGTGTGTGTGTGTGATCACTAAGTGTTCAGTGTGTGAGCTCTTCCTGAGTCTCTGGTGTGTGTGTGTGTGTGTGTGTGAGATCACTAAGTGTTCAGTGTGTGAGCTCTTCCTGAGTCTCTCGTGTGTGTGTGTGTGTGTGTGTGTGATCACTAAGTGTTCAGTGTGTGAGCTCTTCCTGAGTCTCTCGTGTGTGTGTGTGTGTGTGTGTGTGAGATCACTAAGTGTTCAGTGTGTGAGCTCTTCCTGAGTCTCTCGTGTGTGTGTGTGTGACTCATGTTCGGCTGCTCCACAGCTGCTCATTTCTGACATTAGTCTGAGTGAGATTGGCCTGTTTTGTTGTTGATGGAGTATCTGAAGCTCCGCCCCCTTCCAGGAGCTCATTTGCATTTAAAGGGACACACACACAAACTGTGTTTTTGCTCACCCACAAATAGATGGAAATGTGCCTATAATAAATTATCTGAGCTGAAACTTCACACACACACACACACACACACACACTCGGGCTTCATCATCAGTCCCGTGACCCTCATCGGATCCCTGCGCGCGTCTGAGGCGCATTATAACGCGCAGTGATCCGGAGATGGGATGTGAGGAGACTCGTACCTGTAGAGCTTTGGAGCTGGTGAAAGACGAGCACGCGCGCAGAAACTGCTGCTCACTGATGCCCACCTCCTGCATGTAGTTCTCCAGCAGCCGCTCCACCTGTCAATCACAGCAGCTGTCAATCATTCCGTGCGCTCGATGCTGACGCTAAAGCGCGTTAACGCGCGTCAGAGCGGCGCTCGCTCACCAGCTGCTTGTACTGCTGATGGATCTCTGTGTAGGTCAGCTTATTCTCATCTTCTTCATCGAACACTGAAACACACACACACACACACACACACACACACACACACACACACACACACACACACACACACACACACACACACACACACACACACACACACACACACACACACACACACACACAGGGCTTTCACATGCACGCGCAGAGCATCATATCGCGGAGACTGCGCGCGGACAGTGTGTCCATACCCGAGCAGTTGTTCTCCATGAAGTCCGCCAGCGGGATGAGCCAGTCCGGGCTGCCCAGGAACCCCGCGACGCTCTCCAGCACCCACTCTCCGTCATCGGCCATGATCGCGCTCACGCTCACGCTCGCGTCCCTCCACACATCATCAACACACCAGTGTGCTCCTGAGAACGGAGTGTGTTACAAACAAGCGCCAGCACCCCGGATGTGATGTATGCAACATAATCTGCGACCATAGCAACCGATGGCGTCACTGCGGGCGTCACAGCCTCTCCTCCGGCTTCTGTGTCTGAGTACCGCCGCCTCCTGCGCCGGAGAGCTGGAGAGCCGGAGAGCCGGAGCGCGGACACTGCGCTTAAAGTGACCGTGACATCGATGGACAGTTCTTGGGTTTCTTCTGAATGATTGATCTGTGTGTTAAATTCATGTTCCTGCTAATCTTCTATCAGAATAACTTCCCCTTCCTCTTACAGCGACAAAAACATAATAACATGAAGAATAAAAAAACAAGAAATACATCAGAAAACAATACAAATAAAACAACAGAGCAAGAGAAAATAAATACAATTATGCAAGGTTAAACACTGAAGGCAATCTCTGAGTTTTCAAAGAGGTTTTGTTTTTAATGCCCTTCAAAAACAAAACATGAATTATTAGATTAGATTCAACTTTATTGTCATTACACAAGTACAAGGCAACGAAATGCAGTTTAGGTCTAACCAGAAGTGCAATAGCAGCAAGTGCAGGATATACAGTGGTTGCATAAGTGCAGGACATGGATATGTACTGAATATATATAAATATGTATAAATAGAGAGACGGTTATTACTATAAACAGAACTGAATTTACAGGTGAATATATACAGTGAATAAATATACAGATGGCTATTGTACAGGTGAATATGTACTATGAATATAATATACAGATGGCTATTACTATAAACAGAATTTTACAGATAGAGGTGTACAATAATATGTTAGGCTAATATGAGGAATATAGCAGTGGATTAAGGTAGTGCAATAAATTATGGACAGAGCTATCCGAAAGAAAGTGTAAAAGTGCAGTGGAAAGTGTTTGCATATTACAGTTAGAAGTACGGTGCAAAATGCATAAGTAAACAGTTGTTACTGTAATAAACAGTCAGTAGTGCAAATAACAAAGTGAATGTAGGTGTGAGGTAGGAGAGTTTGCAGTTTATGAGGGAAGTGGATCAACGGTGGTTTGAGTTCAGTAAAGAGACAGCTCTGGGGAAAAAACTGTTCTTTAGTCTGCTGGTCCTGGTCCGGAGGATCCTGAGACGCCTGCCGGAGGGCAGGAGAGAAAACAGTCTGTGGGCCGGGTGAGAGGAGTCCTTGAGGATGCTGCGAGCTCGATGCAGACAGAGTTTCCACGATGAGCTCCTTCGTTTTGGTGGTGTTGAGGAGCAGGTTATTATCAGCGCACCATGTGGCCAGGTGCTGGATCTCCTCCCTGTAGGCAGTCTCATCGTTGTTGCTGATGAGACCAATCACCGTAGTGTCGTCCGCAAACTTGACGATGGAATTAGATCCATACACAGGCTTGCAGTCGGAGGTGAAGAGGGAGTAGAGAAACTCATACATTTAAATTTGAATTATAGTCAGTATCTTACCCAAACGTTTGCATTTGCAATAACACATCTGCCACTGTAAACCCTAACGCTCAGAATAATCAACTGGTTTGAGTAGAGCCAACTCAAATTAAACACATTAGTTCAAACTAATGAACTTTTATGAGTATTTAAAAATTACTTTTCCTTTCGCGTTCTCAAAACAAAAAAGTCATCTGAGCGGTTTCAGTGTTTTGAGTTTTATGAACTTGTTTCTTTTCATTTAGACAAACTTAAATTGAACTGAAACCGGGCTGGGATTTCTATTTCCCAGCATGCTTTGCCATGACACTCAAAGGGGAGAGTAAATGCTAAAATTAAGTGTTATATTGTTCATTAATTTTAAGGTGGAGTTTTGGTTGGTTTAATGTTTTGTTATGCTAGTTTAGAAGAGTGTGTGGAGTGTTTAGAAGAGTGTGTGGAGTGTGTGGAGTGTTTAGAAGAGTGTGTGGAGTGTTTAGAAGAGTGTGTGGAGTGTTTAGAAGAGTGTGTGGAGTGTTTAGAAGAGTGTGTGGAGTGTTTAGAAGAGTGTGTGGAGTGTTTAGAAGAGTGTGTGGAGTGTTTAGAAGAGTGTGTGGAGTGTTTAGAAGAGTGTGTGGAGTGTTTAGAAGAGTGTGTGGAGTGTTTAGAAGAGGAGCATGAGCTCAGTTTGAGAACAGATTTATGATAAATGTATTATATTGCTGTCCTCATTTGAATGCTCTCATAGCATTGTGTTACCAATGAGCTCGTTAAAGCTAGTCAAGTTTCCAATACTGAAAATATTTAAGTTGATCATTTTAATTTAAATGTATGAAGTAGCTTACTCACATATCTGAAGTTAAGAGCAATTCAAATATATGAGTACAGAATAAAACATTTCTTAACTTAAATATTGAGTTCTGCCGATTTATTGGGTTTTACAGTGTATTATGAACATGTGCTGAATATGATAATTTGACTTGTGAGAAATAAAAATGATATTAAAGGTGTTAATACACATTCTGACATTCTCTGAGTAATAGTTATTGAGTACACTATTACAGCATCTATGTAATATATTAAATGTGACTTCTTTTGTCTTGTTTGTTAATAGATATCTGTGTGGAAGAGACCAGACTCTATAACGCCATCCATTTAAAAGAAGATGCTGGAATAGATTTTCTGTTCATATGATTACAAACAAAGTGCAGCTGAATGTATCATCAGTAATCAAAATCCCTTAAATTGAAACATAATCCAAAAAACATTCATTTAACAGCATAAAACACTAATGTATATAACTGATAACAAATGAAAACATGGTGTTTGAACATACATGTGTGCCTACAGTGTGTACACAACCTCCCTATAATTGTAAAAATCCACACACTCCTTTTATAATCCCCATAAATCATAAGCCGTTTGCAGTTCTATGCAATGTGACATCACATATGCTTAGGCCCCGCCCACGACTGCTGGTGGACTCCACCCTATTAGCATAGGCCCTACCCACTACTGCCGACGGACTCCACCCTATTAGCATAGGGCCCACCCACCGCTGCAGACAGACTCCACCCTAATAGCATAGGCCCCACCCACTACTGCCGACGGACTCCACCCTAATAGCATAGGCCCCACCCACTACTGCCGACGGACTCCACCCTATTAGCATAGGCCCCACCCACTACTGCCGACGGACTCCACCCTATTAGCATAGGCCCCACCCACTACTGCCGACGGACTCCACCCTATTAGCATAGACCCCACCCACTACTGCCGACGGACTCCACCCTGTTAGCATAGGGCCCACGCACTACTGCCGACGGACTACACCCTATTAGCATAGGGCCCATCCACTACTGCCGACGGACTCCACCCTATTAGCATAGGGCCCATCCACTACTGCCGACGGACTCCACCCTATTAGCATAGGGCCCACGCACTACTGCCGACGGACTACACCCTATTAGCATAGGGCCCACCCACAACTGCCGACGGACTCTGCCCTATTAGCATAGGCCCCACCCACTACTACCGACGGACTCCACCCTATTAGCATAGGGCCCATCCACTACTGCCGACGGACTCCACCCTATTAGCATAGGCCCCACCCACTACTGCCGACGGACTCCACCCTATTAGCATAGGCCCCACCCACTACTGCCGACGGACTCCACCCTATTAGCATAGGCCCCACCCACTACTGCCGACGGACTCCACCCTATTAGCATAGGCCCCACCCACTACTGCCAACGGGCTCCACCCTATTAGCATAGGCCACACCCACTACTGCCAACGGACTCCACCCTATTAGCATAGGGCCCACCCACAACTGCCGACAGACTCCACCCTATTAGCATAGACCACGCCCATGACTGCTGATGGTCAACAACTCCAAGACCTCCATCACTAAACTTATTTCTTATAACCTCCTTTTTAATTTTTCCATATGAAATTATATAATAATTTATCTAATAAGGAACATAATGTCAATCCATTACAGAAAAGAGATAAGAAACTCCAGTGAGAGACAAATCTGTTGTCAAAAAGATACTTTATTAAAGAGACATTTACTCCCCAATAGTTAACTATATCTTTAATTTGAATTCTTTGCTGTTTTATCAAGATTTTTTAAAGACAATATTTCACATTTTGAGTCCAGAGACCAGAGAGACTCTTGAACGGTCTCCAACTTTCGATTGATCTTTTAAGAAAATTGTGTTGTCGTCTGCAAATTGGAATTTGAATTTCTTTTTTAATGAATTCATTTATCACATTATTCTGGTTGACCATTACATTTTAGTAATTAACAAAGAAAGAAAGAGGGATAGGGCAGCCCTGTCTCATTCCTCTGTGAATAGGAAATGTTCTCACTGCATTAATAAAATAATTATTAAAGTCAAAGAAATGTAATATTCTAAAAGTAGCATTATGGCTAACCAGTATTGAAGGCTTTTTTGAAGTCTAAAAACATAATTAGAGATGCTAACCTCACACGGGTTGATATGTGGCGACCCTTCATAAACCCTGGCACTCTTCAATCAAATCATCCAGGCCGTATTTCAGTCGTTTTGCCAGAACAGATTTTATAGTCATTATTTAAAAATGTGATTGAGTGCCAGTTATCAATCAAAAGAGTATCTTTATGGGGCAGCTCATCTCTTCTCTGATGAAAAAAGGGCGGGGCCACCTGTCACTCACATGACCATCCAATCAATTCCCCACAGACACAATCAAGCCCCGCCCTACATTTGTTCTTGTTTGTGAAGCGCTTCACTCGATATACTTTCCTTAAACAGTGGTGGATGAAGTAAACAAACCAGGCATACATAGTGTAGTAGACATGAACATATTTAATGTTTTTTGAACTCCTAAGCGAAGAGCGAATAATAACTTTTGCTGTGAGTATTGGGGCCTTTACTTTTTGTTAAAACAGAAAAGTGTTTGTAACCTGAGAGTGTTTCCTACTGACACTAAATCAGATATATATCAGTGCATCGGATGTTACTGTAAACATCATAACACTGTACATTTGAAGAATTGAAAATGCATTTTTATTATTTTTAATATTTTCTTTTATTATTTCTAACACAAAGTATAAAAAAATACATATTCACTTAAGGATAGTCATGATGTTCTTTTTAAATACAAAGTGCAATAAATATTTAATATATAAGAGCAAGTAAATCATAAGTGCAAATAAATCATATATTTCAACATGCATTAAATCAACATGCATGTGGAAACTATGATAAAGCTTTGATAATATTTGACTTTACATTTCTTACATAAACTCTGAATCCGCTGGAGATGGGATATGAACATCTGTAGAAAGATTTTGTAAACCTGCCTTTAAAAATGTTATCATTTCAAATCGAGTGCTTGATAATGCATAGTAGATTTGTTCTGCTACAAAGTGATAGTCAAATAGTTCAAACATGTTTAATAGTTGAATGTAGAAACGGTTTTCAGAGTAAAAGTCTCAGGGCAACACACAGAGACAACGGCCCTGTTTCCACACGGGATGAAGATGAGCGTCTCAGAATGGGTTTTGACAGAGCCTTCCCCTTTGTTCTGTCATACCATACATCACTCTCTCTGGAGCACAGAACGGCACGCACAAATACCATCTTCCGGACAAACCCACGTCCAGAGAGGACGAGGAGAAGGACAAAGATAGCATCTGTGAGTGTGATCGCACCGCTGAAGAGCATCTTCATACCAGGTGGAGAGAGCGAAACAGATATTACCATACAAAACATGTTCTGAGAGCATGACATGCCATGCTTTGAACTCAAGGCGCGTGGTACTAATGAAAAGACACAGCCAGCCAATATGCATTGGAAAGTTTATGTTTTGCATGTGATGTTCAGACGCTGAAGTCTTCCTTGACTGTGTGCATGCTGCATGCTGGGATGTGGTTTGGATCTAGAGGTTTAGTGTAGTGTGAATGCCAGTCTCTTTCAAACACAGCTTTCATCTGCTCGACTACAGTGATGGTGTTATTGGCCTCCGGACACTTCTTGATCACCACACCCACACCCGTGTTGAACACAAACTCGCTGCCCACCCAGTTTGAATTCCCTAAGAGCCAGAAACAGGGTTTAGGAGAAGAAGCGTCAAACACCATTTCCCACTTTTCTCAATGCAGTTCAGATGAGCAGCTGAATCTCACCGATATACACCGAGCTGTCTGTCACCATGAACCTGCTGTGATTGATTCTGTAGAGACGGCCATCGCTCTGCTCCCGGGGGATGAAGAACTTCTACAGGAACAACAACACAGCACATGTGTCTTCAGTACAGGTGACAGTAATCCAGTCATAGCAGACATTTATTGCTTATGAAACAACACTTCATCATTCAGAACGATCCGTGTATTACTTGATGAATGTTGTTTCTGGGACTGTAGCAAATCATATTTCTGGTCCTTTTGTTCAAATAACCTTCCATTGGCGTGCAGCACCTTTATATCTTAGGGTGCGTCTCAATCAGCTCCAGGTTTCCAGAGCACTGAACGTTCATTCCCACAATGCACCGTGAAAACCAGGAAGCATCGATGCTCACAAGGTTCCCTTAATGGAAGTTCTGAAGTGTGAAACATTAATCACGTGAGCCGACTCACCACACATCATGACACGCCATTATTTAATCATACTCCAGCATAAACATCACGAGAATCTAGCTAACATTTATTCACATCTGAAAGTGAGTCTTTCGACAAAAAATGATGAAGAGGATCAGTAGAAGAAAGAAACACTATATCGCCAGAAGTGTTGTGCCGCCCCTTCACACGCTCATGAGCTTTAATGCCATCCCATTCTTCACCCGTGGGGTTTAATATGGAGTCGGCCACCCTTTGCAGCTCTAACAGCTTCAGCTCTTCTTTCCTCAAGGGTTAGGAGTGTGTTTATGGGGATTCTTCTAGAAGCGCATTTGTGATGTTGGACGAGAAGGCCTGGCTCTCAGTCTCCGCTCTAATTCATCCCAAAGGTGTTCTATCGGGTTGAGGTCAGGACTCTGTGCAGGCCAGTCCAGTTCCTCCACACCAAACTCCTCATCCATGTCTTTATGGAGCGATGCTTTGAGCACTGGAGCGCAGGCATGCTGGGACAGGAAGGGGCCGTCCCCAAACTGATCCCACAAAGTTGGGAGCATGAAATTGTCCAAAATGTCTTGGTGAAGCATTAGGAGTTCCTTTCACTGGAACTAACCCCTGAAAAACAACCCCACCCCATAATCCCCCCTCCACCAAACTTTGCACTTGGCACAATGCAGTCAGGCAAGTCCCGTTCTCCTGGCAACCGCCAAACCCAGACTCGTCCATGGGATTGTCAGACAGAGAAGCGTGATTGGTCACTCAGAGAACACGAGTCCAGTGGCGGCGCGCTTTACCCCACTGCATCCCACGCTTTGCATTGCACTTGGTGATGTAAGGCTTGGATGAGCTGCTCGGCCATGGAAACCCATTCCATGAAGCTCTACACACTGAGAGAGAGTGGTGATTAAATAGTGTCCTCGATTACATGCTGACAGGTGATCATTAGTTCTCTAGTGACTGTGATCGGACAGGAGGAGAATTCGTCAGAAATACAGTCATCAGTGTGTAGAGAGCCAGTGTCTTTACCTCATAGAGAGCTGATTGAGACGCACCCCAGTGGTCAATGGTGATCCGTCCCTCTAGTGCTTCTTTGGTTCATGAATGAATCAGCATTTTGAATTAATTGTTTGATTTAATGACTCAATCATAAAGACTTGTCGCCACCTACTGGCATGATAACCCCCCCCCCCCCCCCCCCCCCCCACACACACACACACACACTAGAACAAACACAGTCAAGCTGAATGATACAAACAGTGAAAAGTCCCAGTGCTGATAATATAATACCATAATAGCCTCTGGTAATAATCTGGTAATGTGATGAATGCACACTAACCGCCTCCAGAGAGCATCTGAGCGACTCGACACACAGAGCCTTCAGAGACCACAGGAAGTTCAGCGTCAGCGGTCCGGTCTCTTCCCCGCAGCTTATTAACACACGCACTGTGATGCTTTCTTTCAGAATCAGGGCTTCTCGGAGGATGTTATCAATGGGTGACCAGTACCTGTGAAGTACAGAGAAAACATCAGCAATGCTCCTGCTGTGAATGGAGATATACAGGAAGCACGATCCCATTAGAACTGCAGGTAGATGTCATGACTAAACCTGATCCAACAAAGGCCACTCAACAGTAGCTGTGTATTCGGACAAACTTATGTCACAAACTTTAAAGACTAACAAAAACGTTACTAGAAGAACGTTAGTTTGAGAGAACCCTGTCAGGACGTTCCCTGTTCGCTGTAACTAGCCCATCTGGTAGAAATACTCTAGCCGTGTATTCTGACAGAATACATTTCTTTGCAAGCGTCATATACAGTGGAGGCTGGTCAGTAGAGGGCGCTGGGGAGCCACCCCCATCAAAATTCCAGAATTATACATGTTACAAAAATGATATAAAAATGAAATAAAAATAAAATAGTTTACTCATACGATGTGCCGGCTGTTAGTAAGAGCCTCAGCATTTAATAAAAACTGCCTTTGATGGGTTAACTATTTTATATGTTCTTCAATATGTTTCATGTGGTTTCATGGGCGAGGGACGCCGGACACATGGTAACATCTGAGTTCAAAAAGGTAGCATGTGACCTGAAGCTTGTCTCTAATTGGTTTCTTAAAGATCCTCCTCCGGACGCAGGTCGCTGGCGAATCAGAATTTGGTCTGTGTTATTTTATCCAATCTGATTGGTTCTCGTCACCTGTCATTCAACTTTCCGCTCTTGGCCACTAAAGCGAAAGTGCGCGGGCGACATCATCACTCCGACTCCACCAAAACCTTGCTAGGATGATCACTTTCGTAGAGATGGCAGCAGTTAAACCAAATTCTTTCACAAGGCGTTCATTGGAAGGAAAAAAAGGATAAAGGATCCCGGACCGGATCAACGCGATTTACAAATCCAGCAGCCGGCCAGTGACAGGACGCGGCTGCACTCGGAGCTTCACACGCTTCTTATGAGAAACGCAGGCGGCTGGCTGGATGGGTTGTTAGCAATGCCCTTCATTGCTTTCCCTGTCTTTTATTTCAAAGTGTCGGTACTGAAGTTTTGTGGACAAAACCGGGGGTAAGAGACCTCAAATATCTGACTGAACAATGCAAACGTCATGACACTACTGAGATGACTGACTTTAATCAGAGAGTCATTGAGAAATGTGCTGGCCAGAAAGAAAGGAGAGCAAAATGTATGTTGAAGTAGTCACATGCTAGTCTGTTGTTGTTTTCTTTTGTTTTTCCTTTCCTCATTCAGTTATATGTGGGAAATGAATGTGTAAAAAGATAAAAGTGAAGACTGTTTTCTCTTTAATGCTTGAATTTAGTCAACATGCATCTTGATACTGCTTTGTATTTTTTCGTCAAAAAAAATTATGATCACCAGCCGCCACTGGTCATATACACTGATCAGGCATAACATTATGACCACCGTCCTAGTATTGTGTTGGTCTCCCTTTAGCTGCCAAAACAGCCCTGACCCGTCGAGGCATGGACTCCACTGGACTTGTTTGTTCAGTACATCCCACAGATGCTCGACTGGATTGAGATCTGGGGAATTTGGAGGCCAAGTCAACACCTCAAACTCGTTGTTGTGCTCCTCAAACCATTCCTGAAGCATTTGTGCTTTGTGGCGGCGCATTATCTGCTGAAAGAGCCACAGCCACAGGGAATACCGTCCCCATGAGCGGCTGGACATGGGCTCAACAATGCTTAGGTAGGTGGGACGTGTCAAAGTAACATCCACATGGATGGAGGACCCAAGGTTTCCCAGCAGAACATTGCCCAAAGCATCACTGCCTTCTTCCCATAATGCACCTGGTGCCATGTGTTCCCCAGGTAAGCCACGCACACGCACATGGCCATCCAGGTGATGTAGAAGAACACGTGATCATCAGACCAGGCCACCTTCTTCCATTGCTCCGTGGTCCAGTTCTGATGCTCATGTGCCACTGTTTCAGCATGGGCACCCTGACTGGTCAGCGGCTGTGCCGCCCCATACTCCTCAAACTGAGATGCTCTGTGTATTCTGAGCCCTTTCTATCAGAACCAGCATTAACTTCTGGAGCAGTTTGAGCTCCAGTAGCTCGTCTGTTTGATCGGACCACACGGGCCAGCCTTCGCTCCACACGTGCATCAATGAGCCTCGGCCGCCCATGACCCTGTGGCCGGTTCTCCACTGGTCCTTCACTTTTGATAGAGACTGACCACTGCAGACCGGGAACACCCCACAAGAGCTGCAGTTCTGGAGATGCTCTGACCCAGTCGTCTAGCCGTCACAATCTGGCCCTTGTCAAACTCGCTCAAATCCTCACGCTTGCCCATTTCTCCTGCTTCTAACACATCAACTCTGAGGACAACATGTTCACTTGCTGCCTAATATATCCCACCCACTAACAGAAGCCGTGATGACATTATATTACAGCAGATATTTTGCTTGACTCACCTCGGTTCGCTGCGATTGAACATTGGTAAATAGTCTGTTATGGAGATGTAGATGAAAGTCTCTGCCTCCTGAATGACGCTTTTAATGGCCTCAATGTCTTTCGCCCGGTTCTTTGGGCAGAAAACATCTGGAGAACTCTAGCAGAACAAATGATGGAAAAACAACAGACAAATCCATGAATGCAGTCATGTTTTGCAGCTTTCTTAAGGATCTATTTCTCCCTATTTCATTGGTGTAACCCAGTGTATTCGACTTTATTCAGTCCTAATATTTGCAGTTTATTTAAGATCTCTGGAAGACTCTGATCAACACTGGGCTAAAGCTCAAGATCACATGCTTTACACGAGCCTGTAACCCTGCCTCATGTGAACACGGCCGTTTCATTCTCAGTGCGTTCAGTGCACGACCATGAGAGCCGCAATGATCCATCATTCTCTGCTTTGAGATATATCACACGTCACAGGGGTTTGATCAAGAGTGAAGCAGGAGCCGGACTGATTGCATGCTGATCCCAGAATCTGCAGTGGATGATAGACGCTTCACGTTCATTTTCTGTGCATCTGCAAATCTATAATAGCAAATCTCTCTTCCATATACAGTGCAGAAAACAAACATCATTAATCTTCATCTCTAACCGCTCTATTTACAATGGCATGTGTCTGTAGTAACAAACAAATAAAGCATCGTTACAGGGAAGCAAATTGAATGAAGGATCATTTCCGTGTCCCAGGATTATTTCTCGCTTCCACTAGAAATGAAGGATGGAAGCAGCTCTAGCTCAACTCACAGAAATGAAGGATGGAAGCAGCTCTAGCTCAACTCACAGAAAGGTAAGCCTCTGTGTGGTTCAAGTGCAGTTTCTGGGTCTTGCCTCTGTTGTACAGCCCGTACAGTCTCTTTGACCATATCGATGGCAGAAAGTCTCTATATTCCAGTTGGAAGTAAAGGCTGAATATCCGGTGCAGGTCCATCACCAGACAGCTGCAGTCATGAATGATGATGCCAAACTCCTTCATCTGTAAAATAATAACATTTCACACACAACTCCAACATACAAACTGTTGGCTTGACAAGGCCTTGTCTGAAAGTGTGAAAGTTTTATAAGCTCCTTGGCATGTTATATAATGTTGTTATCATGGTTTAACACATTGCTAACATGAATTAAGATGCTACTAGCAGGATTTATCATGTTACTGGGATGTCCTAGGCATGCAGTTTTAATACTCTTATTAGAGGTGAACGCAGAAGTAGTCCATCATGGTACAGGGTTATGTCCCAATTACAGCATAAAGCCGTTTTCAACATTCATGTGTATTGTTTTAATATCCAGGCTACTGCCAGGTAAACACAGGCACAGGTATATCTTTGCACTTACCGTAGAGAGTGACCTCCAGTCCATGCCAGCACTGCCCAGGTACATGTGCTTCCTGTCCACCACCCAGAAGGAGGAGTTGAGCTGACCTCTAGTGAGGGCTGTCATGTTCAGGTAATGCACGTCTGCACCTGATTGGTCAATGAACAAACAGTCACTCTGTTGAATAACCAATAGCAACCACCAAATGTTTTGCACAAGGTGCCCTCAAGAGCATGTGCTGAAGTGATAACCGCATGCGGTGCCTGCCTAGGTGCAATCTGTCTAATTCCATGGCCTTGGCCACCACTCAGGCTGACCCCTAGAACACCTTTAGTCAGTGTACATCCCTCACTTCTCAGTGTTTAGTGTTCAAACCAACAGCACAGGTTCCCACTCAACTGAAGCCTTTGTTATATTTAAGGAGGTAAATGTGGCTCAGTTTGTCCTGGTCTTCCATTCCAAATATTTTCCATTCATATTTTATGGCCGTGTTTCCACTGTCGGGCGTACTAGTGCGTGCCAGGGCCAGTCGCATTTCCACAGTCACTTCCAGGGCTTGATCGGGCCTTCATTTGGGGCTTCCTCTGGGCCAGCGGCCAGGGTTTATGGCCTTGGTCCATAGCGGGCCAACAGGGGCTTGAGGAGTTATGGTTAGGGTTAGGCAGGAGTTAGTGTTAGGTTAGGGTTAGGCAGGAGTTAGGGTTAGGGTTAGGGTTAGGCAAGAGTTAGTGTTAGGCAGGAGTTATGGTTAGCCAGGAGTTAGGGTTAGGGTTAGGCAGGCGTTATGGTTAGGCAGGAGTTAGGGTTAGGGTTAGGCAGGAGTTAGTGTTAGGTTTAGGGTTAGGCAAGAGTTAGTGTTAGGCAGGAGTTATGGTTAGCCAGGAGTTAGGGTTAGGGTTAGGCAGGCGTTATGGTTAGGCAGGAGTTAGGGTTAGGGTTAGGCAGGAGTTAGTGTTAGGTTTAGGGTTAGGCAAGAGTTAGTGTTAGGCAGGAGTTATGGTTAGCCAGGAGTTAGGGTTAGGGTTAGGCAGGAGTTATGGTTAGGCAGAAGTTAGGGTTAGGGTTAGGGTTAGGGTTAGGCAGGAGTTATGGTTAGCCAGGAGTTAGGGTTAGGGTTAGGGTTAGGGTTAGGGTTAGGCAGGAGTTATGGTTAGGCAGAAGTTAGGGTTAGGCAGGAGTTAGCCACCAAACAAGCGGACGAGCCCACTGAAAAGATGGGTCTCGGTCCGCTTCCAAACAGACTCTGGTGCGGTTCGAATTATATATGAACGCATCGCAAACCAAGACATGTAAACAAACTAAAAACAGGAAATGAAACCCTAAAAAGGACAGAATGCTCATGCATATCGGTAGTCGCGATGTTGGCCATCACAGTTCGGGACAGGCGCCAGAACCGCGTCTCCTCGCAGCAGATCGTGTGTGTGTGTGTGAGGGATTCCTGTCTCTGTTTTGACTCCTTTACACATTTTATAAGCTCTTCACGAGAGCTCAGCTGGTCAAACACCATCATATGCAGGCTACGCACACAGCATTGGTTTGGATGTTCAGTATGTTCCGTCTCAAAATAGGCAATATGTCATAAAAGCCGACCAATCAGGTTGTGAATGTATCCCTATGCCTTTAGGTTCGGTATCTTTTGGTTCAGTGATCGGACCAGGACAAAATGTTTTTTGTTGTTGTTGGTCCGGACCAAACGAACCAAGCAAACCGAACCGAAGTATGAACACACCCTTAAAGACATTAATAGGAATTTTCAGCTCAAGGCTCACTTTCAGACACCAGCGAGTGTCTGAGCACTTGGCCCGACAGTGGAAACACAGCTTGATTTTGGCCTCGGTGCTCGATGTCCGAGGCTACTCCACGCTAAACGCTGTTAGCTCTGGTTCGCACTGGCCCAATGGTGGAAAAGCGGCTATTATGGCCCTAGTCAAATAACCAATCACATCTAGTGCTGCTTTGGGCTTCCATTTTGGGAAGCCATTTTCTAAAACACCCCTAATACAAAGCCACTAAAGATGATGATACAACTTTTTGAGCAATGTTGCCGAACGATGTGGCTTGGGCACTTTCCCATTGAGAATAGGCAACACATTTCTATCTGGATTCTTTGGATCAGTTGTGGGCCCTGTGTCTCACCTGGTTGACGGCAACCCTGCTCAAAAAGGTTCCCCGTGTATCATCCCCTTAAGAACTTGATGTCATGACTCCATTTTGATTCGTTGAGTGCTGCTGAGACACCAGTGGTCTTCCTGACTCTCCTGCTCCTCCAGACTCCCCATTGAGGCCTTCTTCCTCAAGTCTTTGGGGTTTATTCCTAAGATTCTAAGAAAGTTTTTATTTGTCTCATGAGGAGGTAAATTAGCCGGTTTGTGTATGTTTGATTAGGGTTGGAGCTGAACTCTGCAGTGGGTCTCAGGAGCAGGGTTGAAGACCTCTGCCTTAATGTCCTGGGTCTGAAGCATAGACTGTACAAAAAGATGGACGACGCGTCTCCAGAGCCATCAGTATTTTCCCCAAAACCTCCAGTGTTCCCTCTCATACCATCTGTGTCCTCTGAGCCTTAGTTATATTTACCGAATCAGTTACTTCTCCCAAGACAAGGGTTACTAGGGTTGTCCCATTTGAGATGTGGAAACCAGGAGCGGACTCAAAAACCATAGGTACTCCCTTTTGTTTCTTTATTAAATCATGGTTTCTTTGCCATGTCCTTTGGACTTGATTAGAGTGTTATAAAGGTTATCAAACTCCTGTGCCTTTGCTTCTTAGGTCCAAACACAGAGAGTCGTTTGCAAGACAGTGGATGTATAAATAACCTCATATACTTACCACTCCGAGTGAGTGCCTTGAGCTCTGAGGAATCAGTCAGTCCACTGGCCACTCTCAAACTGACTGACCGAGACCGCAAACTCATCAACTGACGGAGCAAGATCTGACCCTGAGGATGACAGAAGAAACAGGTCATATTGGGACTAATCCAACTCTCTTTAGGAACACACTCAATGTTCTGCATTCAGTCATTGTACAATTATCTGCATAACCAAGAAAGCTCATAGACGTAATCAGTAAAGGAGTTGAAACTATGTTGACTGTTACCTGTTTTCCCTGAGGAAGATTAGATTCAGAGTCTGTCGAGTTCAGTGCCCACCATGGTGACACAATCTCAACAGATCGACGCGCTTTGTCCAGCAACTCATGAAGACCAGCGGTCAGTGAAACTGTGTCCGTATGTGGAATGGACAGATCTTCTGGAATATTCTCCACAAGCACAACACTGTGAACGCAAGAGAATCTACATTCAACTGAAGGCATATTTTAGTATTGCACAAATTTCCCTCTATATGAGATGTAACCATAGGAACATGAATAGGTAGTTATATAGGTGTATATGAGGAGCCTTGGACTCATCAGACTTAACCAGACAGGTGTGGATAACTGATCGCCACTATGTGTACAAAACGTCATTGCGACACCTCCTAGGTTTTACTAGATTACAAAGTCACGTGTTTATTTATTATTCTGACAGTGATTCAGCACAATAAAACCTTATCTGGCTGCAACAGACAGAATCAGATCACAAAGACATGGAATACACAGATCAATACGAGAAACGAAACACCTTGATGACAAGACACAGTAGGCCTACACACATATACTGTACACTAATGGAAATAAATGCAATAGTACAGTAATAGGGTGAACAATGATAATGAATACACACATACATACACAACTGTATGTATTATGGTGGCTTGCCAGCATTGCCTTAAGCAAGTGTCCTGCTCACGTGGGCTTGAGAAGCGAAGAAATCAGGTGCATCATTCCCTATTTGGCAAAATCCGGTGGGAGATCCTAGGAAAGGTGGAGCCCCTGTAAAGTCAACATGTTCTCCTAAATGACACCAATGCCTCGGTTTTATTACCTCAAAATTAAAATCAGATTTGAATCAAATTTAAAACACAATGGTTACATGTTATGGTCATAAAGCATGTTTATTAAAAGTCCTATAGAAGTGAAATACACCTTTATAATGAAAGCTCATAATCATGGCTGTCAACTTCAGGGGAAAAAACGATCCCAAATTTTACACGTTATCTTTTCAAACAGAAAAATAAATGCAGAGAATAGATGCTAATGCTAAACAGACTGAGCAGAATTCCCCAGGGAGTTGTGGTAATCTAGTGGTTAAGCATGTTAGCTGTTAAAGGTCCCAGATTCACTTTAGGAAATGAGATTTACTGCGATCCCAGTTGTGCATTACCACATCACTCCAACACTTAAACCGTAGAGGGGTTTTACTTCTGTCTTGTACTAAATGTGTCCTCAGATGAGAAGAAACCTCTGCTAATGTCTTTTCTTCTGCTTAACCATGGAGATTTGATCAGCGTTCCTATCCTGTTACAGTGCCTGGATATTGAGTCTGTGTAATTGAATATCTTAAGAGGTCACATTACCTGCAGCCTGTCCAACACTAAATAGCTCCAGATCAATACTCTCTCTAAATCATATCTTTACAAACCCTTATAATTAAGACCGTACTAGTTAAAAAAGATTGTGTGCCATTAATATAGCTCACAGTCTCAGGGCTTTTTTGAAATACATAAGCTACGAAATTTCTATTAATATTATGTTTGGTGCCCCTAGTGGTGCATCAATGACACTGCAATTTTCGAAGCAAATACAGGCTTTGATGAATTCTATTCTCATCTTTACAAAGTTATGACTTCAGCCTGAGTGTGCAGCACATGTCCTGAGAAGTGAAGCCAAAGCATTTCGATTGCCCCCTGGTGGCTGGCTCTAGTACCCACCCACTTAATGTAATCGAATGGTATGTGAGCAAAAAACTAAAAAATCGAATTACATTTTTTTTTTTTATTCTCCAAAGATGGTCTCTGTAGTCATGTCCTCCTAGCTGAAGTACAGGTTCTGCTAGCAAAGGGTGGCTCAGACGTGGTTCCCGGGAATTGTCCAGTTGCTGTCCATGGCCAATCCCACTGAGAAGGGACCTCCTTTCCCAAGTGGAGGGGTCAATCGGTCATCCCAAACTTGTGGAGCCTCCACCTATGGCCTCTCGACGTGAGCCTTCAAGCCTCCCCGGAGGGTCATGAACTCGATCTCTGAGGTTAGGGCACCTTCTACCAGGGGCTTTATATGGAGAAGTGGGCTATCATTTCTGGCTGGCTAATAGACCCCATTCCTTGTGAGATTGCTTCCATTCTCTCTTTCCTACAGGAGCTGTTGGAAAGATGTCCCATGTCCCAACATGGTCCCTTCCCGTCCATTGTCCTGAGAGCACTCAGAGGCGCTCCGTTTGAGCCGCTCGCGACAGCCAACCTTCGGCCTCTCTCGCTACAGAAGTCTCTCCTGCTGACTCTATAATAATAATAATAATAATAATAATAATAATTTGTTACATTTATATAGCGCTTTTCTAGGCACTCAAATATAGCTTTACAAATACAGTAGGGACTGTAGCTGACATCTGTGTGGCCGTCCTCGCCATTCACATTTACATTTACAGGCATGGGTTCTGTCAGCCTAAATCAGAGATCAACCTGAGGGGGCTTTCACACCTGCCTCATTTAGTTCGGTTGAATCGTACTAGAGTTGGATTTCCCCTTTGGTGCGGTTCGTTTGGTGTGAAAGCAGCAATCGCCCTCGGGTGCGCACCAAAAGCGGACCAAACAAGCGTCAAGAGCTCCTTGAAGAGGTGGAACTCTGGAGCGGTTCGTTTGTGGTGAGAACATGATCCGACCTCCAACAGACCCAACTCCAAAAAGTACTGATCATTTTTGGACTAAACCAGCTGCCGTAGTCAGCTGCGCTGTGCATTATGGGATGAGGAAGTGTTTGTTGACAGTTTGCACAAAGTTGGAGTAGGGAGAAGATGCGGAGCATGTCAGAGTTAAGAAGAATTAATGCACGCCTCCGCTTGAAGTGATGAGCGATGCGCTCTGCTGTTTGCAGTGCATTAGAACATTAGAAGCCGCATCCGCGCTTCATTATAGAAATGTATTGTTTGCATATTGTGGTGTATACAAACAATGTAATAGATTATGGCCAGGGGCAAAACGATACTCGGTTACTTAACGTAACCTCGGTTCTCTCTAGAAGAGGGAACGAGTATTGCGTAAGTTCCTTACGCTACGGGAAAGTATTCTTTCTTCGAGATTTCTGAAAAACCCAAAATTATCCTTAATTTTGTAACATTGTCAACGCAGTGCGGCAGCCTGGCAGACCATAGCAGGCTATTCCAGCGTGCCATTGGCTGCTCTGCTGGCAACTGCAGCAGCCTATCGGTGAGCCCGCGTGACGTGGCGACCAATGAGGGCGCTTCGCGCCCACCTGGCTTCATTTGCCTACAGGTGGGGCGTGGCCACGTGTATATAAGCAGGGCTCACGGGCTGCATATTCGGTTTTCGTAGTTCTGAAGCGTAAAAGCCCGCAGGGCGCACGGCAAGGAACGCAATACTCGTTCCCTCTTCTAGAGAGAACCGAGGTTACGTTAAGTAACCGAGTATCGTTCTCTTACGAGAGGTTCTCTCGTATTGCGTAAGTTCCTTACGCTACGGGAACATATTGTCAACGCCGTGCGCGCCTCGCATACAGCATATGTATCCCAGGGAACCGGGGACCATAACACTGCTCGGGCAGGGTGGCCGGTAAAGGAAACGGGCCACCACATATACGGACACTTCGTTTGAACTGACGGGTGGTTACAACGGGTGGTTACAACACCCTGCCTTATGAATGAGGGAACGGCACCTGCCGGTCGCCCTCAAATTCACCACACCTTGTCTCATGAATGAGGGAACGGCAAGGCCGGTCGCCTTCAAATTCACAATATCTTGTCATATGAGTGAGGTAACGGCACCGCCGGTCACCTTCAAACTCACAATAGCTCTTTTCGTAAATGAGGGAACGGTACCGCCGGTCTCCTTCAAATTTACATAAGCCTTGTACCGAACTTACTACCAGTATGTGAGCTATGTCTGCGCAGAATCACCGGGCAGAACCAACAGCCTTATTGAACTGATAACACTTTCGCCTGTAAGGCAGGAACTTCCAGATTGTAAAATCTCACGAACGTAGACGGGGAGGCCCAGCCTGCCGCCACGCAAATATCGTGGATGGAAATCCCTCTGGCCCAAGCCCACGAAGAGGCCATGCCTCTGGTGGAGTGTGCTCTGACACCTAGCGGGCACTGCAGGTGTTTGGAAGCGTATGCAGTTGCAATCGCGTCCACTATCCACCTGGACAGGGTCTGTTTCGAGGAGGCGAGACCTTTAGCGCGCCCTCCAAACGAAACAAATAGCTGCTCAGAACGCCTGAAGGCGGCGGAGCGTGTGACATAAACCCTCAATGCCCTGACAGGGCAGAGGATATTGCCACCGTCCCCCTCGTCGGATGCTGGCAGAGCCGAGAGGGAGATAATCTGCGCCCTGAAAGGAGTGCCGATCGCTTTGGGGACATAACCATGCCTCGGTCTGAGAATGACCTTAGAGTCATTAGGACCGAACTCCATACACGTCGGGCTCACTGAGAGCGCGTGTAGATCCCCCACGCGTTTCACTTAAGCCAGAGCTATCAGGAACGCGGTTTTTAGCAAAAGGAACCTTGGTTCCACAGTCTCGAGCGGTTCAAAGGGATGAGCCTTCATGGCCTCTAGGACCAAGGCCAGATCCCAAATAGGAACCGATGGGAGCCGCGGGGGATTCATCCGTCTAGCTCCTCTGAGGAAACGGATGATTAGCTCGTTCCTTCCTAGCGTGCTGCCTAGCGTCGTCTGGGCGAACGCTGCTATAGCCGCTACATACACTTTGAGCGTGGAAGGGGACCTGCCCAGTTCCAAGAGCTCCTGGAGGAAGGAGAGCACCCGCTGGACCCCACATTGCTGCGGTTCCAATCCCTTGGAAGCACACCACTCAGTGAACACCGACCACTTAGAACTATATAACCGCCTCGTCGAGGGGGCTCTAGAGTGTGAGATCGTGTTCATAACCCCTTCGGGCAGGTCAACGGGTATCCGTTGGTCACCCATACATGCAGAGACCATCGCTCTGGATGGGGATGCCAAACTGACCCTCCTGCTTGAGAGAGGAGGTCTGCTCTCAGCGGAACTGGCCAGGGGGGTGAGTGCGACAGCTTCACCAGCTCTGGGTACCAAATCTGGTTCTCCCAGCGCGGCGCTATAAGGAGCACCGGGCGGCGCGTTTCCCTGATTTTCGCTATAACCTGGGTCAATAGGGAAATCGGCGGGAAAGCATACAGCGGGAGGCTGGGCCAAAGTTGGGACAGCGCATCCTCGCTTTTGGACAAGAACGTCGAGCAGCGGGCGTTCTCTTTTGTTGCAAAGAGGTCGAGCTCCGCTCTGCCGAATAGGCGCCATACCAGCTGGACTGTCTGGGGGTGCAGGGACCATTCTCCTGGGAGAATGAGGCCCCTGGACAGCTTGTCCGGGCCCACATTGAGGTGGCCCGGAACGTGCGCCGCTCTCAGCGAGCGCAGCGAGCTGTGTGCCCACACGAGCAGGCGTTCCGTCAGATTGCCCAGACACCTGGACCTGACACCGCCCTGCCGGTTCACGTAGGACACCACCGTGGTATTGTCCGACCGGACCAACACATGGTGTCCCCGTATAAACGGGAGAAACTGCTTGAGCGCGTTCTCTACCGCTATCATCTCCAAACAGTTTATGTGTAGGAGTTTTTCTCCGCTCGACCAGAGGCCCGAGGCCGGTCTGCCCTCGAAAACGGCGCCCCAACCCGAGGTGGAGACGTCTGTCGAGATGACTTTGCGGTGTGAGATGGCTCCCATTGTCACTCCCCGCTGGTACCAGTCGGCTACTAACCAGGGCTCTAGGGCTGCAACACAGCCCTGAGTCACTCTGATCCTGAAACCTCCGGCAGCCCAGGCTCTGTGAGGCACTCGGGCGTTTAACCAGCGTTGCAGCGGGCGCATGCGCATTAAGCCCAGCTGGAGCACAGCTGCAGCTGAGGCCATACGTCCCAGCATCCTCTGAAAAAGCTTGAGAGGTGCGATTTTGCCCGGCCGGAAGTACGCAGCCATGCGCCGAACTTGGCGCGTGCGTTGTGGTGACAGGCGGGCAGACATAGCCACAGTGTCCAGATTCAAACCCAGAAATGAGGTTGATTGCGTGGGCACTAATGAGCTCTTGGTCCAGTTGACCGTGAGCCCCAGGCTGTCCAAATGGCTGAGCAGCATTGCCCTGTGGGCGAGGAGCTCGGCCTCTGACTGCGCCAGGATGAGCCAGTCGTCCAAGTAGTTCAATATTCGCATCCCCCGGTTTCTCAGGGGAGCGAGGGCCGCGTCCATGCACTTCGTAAATGTACGGGGTGCTAGTGACAGGCCGAACGGAAGGACGGTGTATTGATAAGCCTGGTCGTCGAAGGCGAATCGTAAGAATGGCCTGTGACGCGGCGTTATCTTGATTTGAAAATATGCGTCTTTCAAATCTAGGGAAATTAGCCAGTCTCTCGGGCGAATATGCGCGAGGATCTGCTTGGTCGTAAGCATCTTGAACGATCTCCTCAAAAGAGCTTTGTTCAGACGCCTCAGATCCAGAATCGGTCTGAGCGACCCGTCCCTTTTTGGCACGAGAAAATATCGGCTGTAAAAGCCTGACTCGCTCATAGAATGGGGAACCGGTTCTATAGCCCCTTTGCACAGCAGCGTGGCTATTTCTGCTCGAAGTAGATGTGCTACTTCTTCGCTCACTCTCGTCTCTATACGCGCACAGAAGCGCGGAGGGCGGCGAGCGAACTGCAGAGTGTAGCCGTGCTTCACTGTTCTCAGCACCCATTCTGATACACCTGGAATGGCTTCCCACGCTTCCGCGTGTGCCAAACGGGACAGAACGGCCTCTGGGCTCGAAACGCCGCGTTTCGCGGGTTTGACGGCCCGTATAAGAGGGGCGGGCGCGGTGCGCGCGCTCTCTGTGCTGTGGGCCAGCCGCTCGCTTTCGGTGGCTGGCCGCCTTACACACTGTGTCTCTACCGCTTTGAGCGGGGAATGTCTTGTGTGTGGCCCCACACTCATCGCTTCGGCCACCTTGGGCGGAAAACAAATGGTGTGTGGCGCGGCGCGTAGCGCCTGGGGCATAATGTTCGCGAAAATGTGTGAGCGCGTTTGAGCGGGCACAACTCTTACGCGTGGAACATGACCGGTTAAGAGTGGCTGTGTGACAGCGCGTGTGGTGGCTAGGCGTGGACGCAGACAAGCGGACACGTGACCTAAATCTAGCACTCGAGCGGCCGGAGGCCGCTTTATGTGAGTGGGGGACACGGGGTTTATTGTGCTTATGTGCAGGGGTGAACACAGAAAAGTGGGCACATTTACTGCATTTGAAACACATACGGCGTGAGCCGTGCAACCAGAAATAATGCAACTTTTGTGATTTCTCTGGTTCGCCGTAAAAACGGCGGTGGTTGACAGGCGAGAGGGCGTTTTTGCCGGCTCGTTGGCTGCGTGAAATTCCTCTGCAGCAGCCACAGTGGTGGGGGCTGACAGGAAAAAGAGTTTTGACGGTGGTCCGGCCGCAGCGGGACTTAACCGTCGTTTCTTGCCTCTGGCTAGGAGGGCTTCGGAGGCTCGGACTTCAGCACGATCCTAGGCCGGGGGCCCCGAGGGGGAGGCGGCTTACCGTGGCTGGAAGAGCGCGATCTGGGGCGGCCGCTCGGTCTTCGCTGAGACGAAGGGGGCCGCGCTGGGCGCTGCGTGGAGCTCGGTGCTGGCTGGTCGCGAGGACGGCGAGCAACGGAGCTACCGCTGGCGCCTGGGCGTCGAGGCAGGAAGAGGTTCATGGCCTGCGTCGTCTTCTGTACTTCGGAGAAACGGTCGACGATCCCCTTGACCGCTGGTCCGAAGAGCCCAGATGGAGAGAGCGGGGCGTTTAAGAAGGCCGCGCGCTCTGTTTCTCGCATGTCCGCGAGCGTGAGCCAGAGGTGGCGCTCAGCTACCGTGAGGGAGGCCATGGAGCGTCCGAGGGCCTGTGCTGCGGTCTTGGTAGCGCGGAGGGAGAGATCCGTCGCGCTTCGCAAATCCGTGATCAGCTCAGCGTCACAGCTCCTCTCGTCCAGATCACGGAGGAGATTGGCTTGGAGGATTTGCAGCACGGCCATAGAGTGCAGAGCAGACGCAGCTTGACCGGAGGCAGCGAAAGCGCGGCCGATCAGCGATGACGTCACTCTGCAGGCCTTAGACGGGAGGGCAGCCTTTGAGCGCCAACCAGAAGGCGGGCAAAGGTGCGCTGCGACCGCCTCTTCCACCGGAGGGATAGCGTTGTAGCCTTTCTCAGCCGCGCCGTCAACTTGTGAGAGCGTCGAAGAAGCCTGAGACGAGACCCTCGCGGAGAATGGCGCGTTCCAGGACTTCGCGAGCTCCTCGTGAAGCTCTGGCAGAAAGGGTGCAGTCCTGGCGGTGGGCGCACGGCGGCGACTGTTCAGGAAGCATCCGTCGAGCCGATTCGGCGCTGCCACCTTAGGCGGGGCCCATTCGAGGCCTAGCTGCTCGACGGCCCGGGTGAGAAGGCGCAACAGTTCGGCGTCCTCACCCGCTCGAGAGCGTCCGGAGGCTCGGACTGAAGAGGTCGCGGAAGACCATTCCTCGCTGTCGGAAGCCATGATGGAGCAGCTGTCGGCGCGTTCCGCGGCCGCATCCGCCTCATCCCCAGAGGCGGCAACAGAAATGGCGGCCTGGGGTGGGGGCGGGGAAGGCGAGAGTGAAGCGGGCGGGAAGGGTTCCGGCGAGCTTCTCTCGGCCAACTCCGGAGTCCGCTGCGAGCGGCGCTTTTTCCTGCGCGGCTTAGCAGAGACTGGAGGGATGTCATCTTCGAACTGATCGAGTCGAGCCCGCAGGGTCGACATCGTTAGTTCTTCGCACTCCGGGCATCCGCCGGCGAGAAGTGCGGCGGCGGCGTGATCACGGCCCAGGCAGAGAGCGCAGATCACATGGCGGTCCCCGGAACTGAGCTGCACGTGACACGAGCCGCAGGTGGAACGAGACATTTTTAGAAAAACACTCGGCTCTTTTTGTGAAAGTGTGACGCAGCGGCGACAACACTGAGCAATAAAAGGATATAATGCTGCCGGATAGCAGAGCAGGCACGGATGGCTGAAGGTGGCGCGATGCTGCCGGCTTCTTCAGGCGCTGTCCTCTGCTTGCTCGTCTGCACGTTCAACGGCGGCGGGTTCCAGATCCAGCGATGCGAAGGGCTTCGCTGAAGAAAAGAAAATCGAATATGCAGCCCGTGAGCCCTGCTTATATACACGTGGCCACGCCCCACCTGTAGGCAAATGAAGCCAGGTGGGCGCGAAGCGCCCTCATTGGTCGCCACGTCACGCGGGCTCACCGATAGGCTGCTGCAGTTGCCAGCAGAGCAGCCAATGGCACGCTGGAATAGCCTGCTATGGTCTGCCAGGCTGCCGCACTGCGTTGACAATGTTACAAAATTAAGGATAATTTGGGGTTTTTCAGAAATCTCGAAGAAAGAATACTTTCCCGTAGCGTAAGGAACTTACGCAATACGAGAGAACCTCTCGTAAGAGAACCAGCCCGCGCAGTCGTCTCTCCATAGTTGTGTTGTCTCCGTGTTGTTTGCTGGCTTTTCCTCTTCTGTTGGAATTTTCCCACACGTAAATTCTGACCAAAAGCAGTTTAGGAAATATGCCATGGCCAATGAGGGATGTCGATGTTGTCATGTGACTGCATTTTGGTTAGTTTCAGCTGGTTCGGACCAATCAGTGTGGTGTGAAAAGGAACCAAAAAAGCTGAAAAATGCTACAATGTATAATTGTTTGTCCCCATCCCGAGCCTGCCATTGCTGGGCATTATAAGTCCTTGAGTCTAGTGGCTTGCCCGTGGCCCTCATCACTGAGCTAGCTTCGCAGGATGACTTCCATTGGGCGCTAGTAGCACAGCGTTTTGCAGGCGTTTCCCTTACACGTCAGAGACTGATGCAATGCGACTGAACCGCATCGAAAGGAAACGCTCCGGTCACCAATGAACAATGAGGATACACTGCATTTCCTGCCATGCTATGCGCATATGTGTCTCGGCGATTCCTCCTCCTACAGCAACTATTGCAGCATGTCAAGCGCAAAATGGGGTGTTGAATAATGACTCAAATACCAGTAAACTGACTGCTGCTGACCTTAGTAACTTCTGTTGCATGATTCATTTATATAGAAGCAAATTTAGCGTATATCCAACAAATGCAATAAGCTCAGCCGCAAACTTTGTCCAAGCATTTTCATCGCTGATTTTTCACGCTTTTTAATTTTTTTAATGTTTTTTCATGCCAAAAGAGAGCTAATAATCTGAGAGAGATAATAAATCTGGGCCTAATTATATTCACCGTCAGATTGGTGGTTCAGGGAGAGTCCCCATCCTCACCGCAGCTGAAAGAGCACGATTCCCTTCCAAAGACTTGCACTCCTCCGTTCCTCATGCCCAGCCGGCTTCGTTTCTTTTGTCCATTTAGAGCTGTGACAAGCTCACCTTTCTCATTATAAGATTTTCCCAGAGAATTACCAATGTGAAGAGTCCCATCACAAGGCATAGAAGCCTAGCCCATACGGTTACATTGATGATTCATAGCCTTGGATTAGATTTGGTCAGTTTTATGACAATGCGTTGAATATGCCATTCCACACCTGGAATACGACTTTCTTCTGTTGAACATACTGAAAATGCTTATATTTATAACTGCATATTTACTATTTATACATAATATACATTTCACGAGTTTGTGTGCCCATGTAATTTGGCTTGCTGTCTGCTATAGAGGATATTCGAGCTCCGATTGCCCCCCTATAACAGGCACAATTGTACAAAAGGAGGAGCCGGGGAGGAGGAGGGATGCTGCAGGAGCTAAAAATGGGAAGAGGTAAGCTGCTGGCTTTATACCTTGGTATTAATTGGATGATTAGATGGGCGTACTCCTCCTGAAACTTCACATACAGAAAACACTACATCGTTATGCAATTGGTAGACATCATCCCATCTGATCTATTCCAATACATTTTTACAAATACCTTCCCATTAAAGTCTTTGTAATCTATGTGATGGAGAGCCAGATATGAATTATGCAGATATTTCACACCACTCCATTTATATATAGTCATTTAACCGACACTTTTATCAAAAGTGAGGAACACCTGTGATGTGCCGTTCACAATGGCGAGTATGCGTTTGATTAGTACACAAGCTAGAGCAGAAGACACACGCAAAAGAGAAAGTGAGGAAGAATTGTTTTCTTTCCCAGTTGCAATCCATTTGAGATTGTGATTTTGCTGACAACTTTTTGAGTAAAGCTGACTTGACAGTCTTGTATGTTGTTGTTCAGTCTCTCTTTCCTGATGTTTGTGCTGAACCGTGCATCTTTCTAAATTGCAAGAGGAAATTTTGTTTTCTAAACTGGGACGTATTAAAGGCAAACTTGAAACAAAAATGACTACATCTTGCGTCCCTGTGAAAGATGACAATAGAATCCGATTTAAAGAGAGTGCTGGGCTTCAAATGACATTGTGGATGCGAAAACATAATTTAATTTAAAATAAAGGTTCATATCACAGATTTTTAGGAGGTAGGGGGACTCTATTAATCATATAGTAAGGTAAAGCTAAATCTTTAAAGCAGAAGAAAGTGGCGATATGTCCTCCAATGTGGCACAGATCGGTTATGATGACCAACGAACGTGTAAGCAGGAAAAAAGCACATGGATTCAAATACCTCAGATGGGTTTCAGGCCTCATTCATATATGGAAATAAATTCGATATGAATCATACGTCTTTGAAAAAGCGACGGTGGCGAATGACGTCAACTCTGGTGAACGCTAACCACGATCACATGACTCTTTTTAATGCCGCAATGGAGGACGAATGTCTGACCGTTAAAGATGGTGCGGAACACTAAAGCTTGTATTATCATTTTGTCTGCGTCCATTGCAAATCACGTCGCTTTGACTTCTTCAGCTTTTCCAGGTCAGTGCTTCGACCTCGGGTTGCTTCGCCAAGTGTATAGTCTTAATGCAGATATGGGATATAGGTCACTGTTAAAAGAAGATGTAAGCTGGTCGTCAAAAACTTTATATTTAGACAAGGTCCGAGAGGTGAGTTTTGCTTACCGGCAGGTTTTGCTACACGTTTCTTCAGTGATGCCGTCCTCTTCATCGCCCCACACATCTACAGCAGAGAATATTAATGCTATCAGGACAGCACAGCAGCACACCAGCGCAAAGATCACAATGCATTTGTGCTGAGACTGCAAGAAACAAGAGGAAGAAGCAAAGACACTCATTCAGAGGTAGAGTTTACACATGAGCAGTTTCTTTGTGCAGAAGGAAACAATTCAGTTTATCCATGCTGCGCTTTCTCAGAGTGTTGATTGTGTGTTCTGGCTCCACTAGAGCAGGTTTTCCTGCTGTAATGCTGACTATTTCCTCATATTCTCCATTCTTGCGGCTCCTCTCGTCCCAGTCTGTCAGTAACGCTCTGTTGTGATTGGTGTTTGGAAAATGCTAACTAACTCAACAGGCCTCGCCCATTTATTCTGCGTATTAATTATTTAAATGAGGAATATTGTCCAATCAGCAATCAGCTCCCTCAGTTCCTAATGTTATCATGTACATGAAAGCAGGACCCCGATGCAAACGGATAAGCTCAAATTAACATGTATTTACACGGAGGAAAACAGTGATATATAACAACAAACAATAAACAGATGGATAAATATTGTATAAAATTCATAATTCGTTTCTAAGACCTGATGGTTCAACTCCTTTGAACTTTCAGAGAAACACACACTATATCGCCAGAAGTGTTGTGCCGCCCACCTTCACCTGCACATGAGCTTTAATGCCATCCCATTCTTCATCCTGGGGGTTTAATATGGAGTCGGCCACCCTTTGCAGCTCTAACAGCTTCAGCTCTTCTTTCCTCAAGGGTTAGGAGTGTGTTTATGGGGATTCTTCTAGAAGCGCATTTGTGATGTTGGACGAGAAGGCCTGGCTCTCAGTCGCCGCTCTAATTCATCCCAAAGGTGTTCTATCGGGTTGAGGTCAGGACTCTGTGCAGGCCAGTCCAGTTCCTCCACACCAAACTCCTCATCCATGTCTTTATGGAGCGATGCTTTGAGCACTGGAGCGCAGTCATGCTGGGACAGGAAGGGGCCGTCCCCAAACTGATCCCACAAAGTTGGGAGCATGAAATTGTCCAAAATGTCTTGGTGAAGCATTAGGAGTTCCTTTCACTGGAACTAACCCCTGAAAAACAACCCCACCCCATAATCCCCCCTCCACCAAACTTTACACTTGGCACAATGCAGTCAGGCAAGTCCCGTTCTCCTGGCAACCGCCAAACCCAGACTCATCCATGGGATTGTCAGACAGAGAAGCGTGATTGGTCACTCAGAGAACACGAGTCCACTGCTCTAGAGTCCAGTGGCGGCGCGCTTTACCCCACTGCATCCCACGCTTTGCATTGCACTTGGTGATGTAAGGCTTGGATGAGCTGCTCGGCCATGGAAACCCATTCCATGAAGCTCTACACACTGTTCTTGAGCTCATCTGAAGGCCACAGAAGTTTGGAGGTCTGGAGCTCTTGACTCTGCAGAATGTTGGCAACTTCTGTGACCCTCAGCATGCGCTGACCCCGCTCTGTGATTTTACGTGGCCTACCACTTAGTGGATGAGTGTTTAGAAGCGTCTGCATGCCTAGTGCTTGATTTATACACCTGTGGCCAGGAAGGGATTGAACACCTGAACTCAGTACTTTTGGCAATATAGTGTGTGTTCATGTGACGGGAGATGGCATGATGAAGACGGATAGACCCTACGGGACTTCCCGCATGTACAGTCAAAACAGACTAGGACCCAAAATAGTTCCTTGACTAAGGCCATATTATAAGATGAGCGAAGTCAAGTCAAGTCAGCTTTATTTATATAGCGCTTTTAACACTGCAGATTGTCTCAAAGCAGCTTTTCAGTGTTAAACAGGAAAATAATGCAGCATAATTTTATTCAGCCATTCTGGAGAAAACAGTGATGTCATCAGTTCATTTCAATTATCATACAGTGGCAGTGTGGGCTTTAGATCAGTAATTAGATCAGTAATTTAGTTTATATGGTTAATTTAGTTTAATAATTAGATTTATTTGGATATTTAGTTGAACATTTAGTGTCCCCAACTGAGCACGCCAAGCCAGAGGCAACAGTGGCAAGGAAACCCAAACCCCATCAGGAGGAAGAACAGTTTCTAATGTTCACAGGGAATATTTTATCCTGTAAATAAGAATCATTTTAGCGCAGTCCCCTGAATGGCAACATCATACTCCAAACGCTCGAAGGGAATTGAGTGATCACTGGTGTAGAATGCGCCGCTGGGCTCTATCGTGATTCAGATTACACACAGCCCAGAGTCAACAGCTACTAAATCATTTATAACTTTTAAAAGAGCGATCTCTGTGCTGGGACCGGCTCTAAATATGGACTGAAATTAATCATCCTCTAATATATTTAACAAGACCTGTTTTTCTAAAGGATGAACCACAGCTTGTTTAAGACAGGGCGGGACAACACCATTCATTTAAGAGCGGTTTGGACATACTAGGATCCATAATGACAATCAAGTCTTTCAGAAATCAAGCAGGAATAGGATCTAAAGGAGTGAGAGTTTCGGTTACACTTTAGAAATTCCACTGACTATAATTATCATTTAATAATTGAGTCATTCCGTGTCAAATCAATCAAATTTTGGACACCTCCCCGGCTCAAGTTTGTGATTGTGTTAATATCTCTTCTGTAGAAAGACACACAAACACTGATGAAAGCCAGAATAGTAAACGTCACAGATTGACTGAGTTGTGTAGAGGAGGCTCGGAAGGAGATCTGGAGCTGAATCACAGGGGTGTAAACATGACTGTAGAAAGATCATTATTGTGTCCTCACAGAGATTGGCAGATCTATTAGTGAAATCTGATGACTTTATCAATCTGTGTCATTATATGCCAACACTGAGCGCTCAAACATGGGGAATAAGCACTTCTGGTGAGTTTATGACTCAAGTTTGAATGCCTGAAACTCATGAAATATTAAAGATATCTGAATATCCTTATAGATTCTGATTCTTAATATTATATTATATTATTACATAATTTAAACAATTGCATATTTTCAATTTAAAATGGTAAAATGACGTCCAAAAAGTTGAGTAGTTAGCATCACTGATGTTACTGTGGGTCGTTAAACATATCCATTATAAAACAGTTGCCAAATATGAAATGTTTAGCTAAATATCTTATTATATGGAATTCACACTCATCTTCAGTGAACATTAAGCCCCGCCTTCTTTGATCTGATTGGCTATCATGTTGACATTGACGAGCGCTTAGACCGTTGAGGCAGATCAGCATAAAAATTTAACTTTTTAAACCCTCTGCCATCCTAACAACAAACTGACCCCCTGCCAGATTATTGCCCCCTAGTATTGGTAGGTTGACAAATAGAGTGTCGGTTTCATATGATTGACTGTGTCCATAAGTCTGGAAGAAAGACGGTCAAGACGGTCGAACAAACAACAATGTTATTAACTAATATAAAGAAAGATTAATAAATACCATACCAAATGTATTGCTCATTGTTAGTTATTGCATTACCTAATGTTAACTAATGAGACCTTACTGTAAAGTGCTCCCTTTATTTCTGACAGATCTGCTGCATACATACACAAACCACCACAAATGCTCTATCATCGAGCATGGAAGTAATCCAGTCTCAAATCCATATCAGGTTTTCCTTTCCTGCTGATCTGAGGTTAGCTGACCCTAACCCACACTTACTGTAAATACTCTGACCCCGCACCTCACACAACCAGAGCGCTGTACGCTTCAATGAAGGGCCGGCTCGTGAAAGGAGACCATCTGTCTCAAAGCAGGTTATTGATTGTAGGCTGGAAGCTCATGATCAATAAGTCAATTAAAGCTGCATTAGCCAGACATGGGATCCAACTGAACTGCATGGCAAGGCCTCAAACTCTGGTGAACACATGACAGAATCACTGCTGTGGAACATGTGCAGAATTCATGATCATGGTGTTCTGTTCCACTCATAATGAGTTCACATTCAGTAATGGTATTATCACATTATACACGTCAGAGAATTAGTTTATTGAGTTGAGGAGAACATGCACACAATCTGCTAGCCTATTTACAGTCACAGGGGATCATTTTACTACGAACATGACAAAAACTGTGTATAATATGGAGGATTGTGCATGTCAATATGCAAAGTTGCTGCTCCTGAACTGCATTGCTTGTATTCCTTCCATTACCACATCATCATTTAACACATTTGCATAATGCCGTCCACAAACACAGGTAGTTATAGGACGGGAAGGGTTAGTGTTGGGTTAAGACCCTGATAAACTTCAAGAGAAATTGTAGAAGGAATTAGCGTGACATTATTTCGAACTAAATCTGGCCAAAACAAAGACCTTTTCAGTTCGAAACCGTTCACCAAAGAAAACTTTTTGGAAAACTTCACTTCGGCTCTAAAACTCATTTTTGTTGCATATTTACTCTGAGATTCTACTTGACCAACTTCAGACCTGGGTCAGCCTATCAGGTGCTGTCTTAGACTGGATCAGACCTGGGTCAGCCTATCAGGAGCTGTCTTAGACAGGTTCAGACCTGGGTCGGTCTATCAGGTGCTGTCTTAGACAGGTTCAGACCTGGGTCGGTCCATCAGGTGCTGTCTTAGACAGGTTCAGACCTGGGTCGGTCTATCAGGTGCTGTCTTAGACTGGTTCAGACCTGGGTAAGTCTATCAGGAGCTATCTCAGACTGGTTCAGACCTGGGTCGGTCTATCAGGTGCTGTCTTAGACTGGATCAGACCTGGGTCAGTCTATCAGGTGCTGTCTTAGACTGGATCAGACCTGGGTCGGTCCATCAGGTGCTGTCTTAGACAGGTTCAGACCTGGGTCGGTCCATCAGGTGCTGTCTTAGACTGGTTCAGACCTGGGTAAGTCTATCAGGAGCTATCTCAGACTGGTTCAGACCTGGGTCGGTCTATCAGGTGCTGTCTTAGACTGGATCAGACCTGGGTCAGTCTATCAGGAGCTGTCCTAGACTGGATCAGACCTGGGTCGGCCTATCAGGTGCTGTCTTAGACTGGATCAGACCTGGGTCGGCCTATCAGGTGCTGTCTTAGACTGGATCAGACCTGGGTCAGTCTATCAGGAGCTGTCCTAGACTGGATCAGACCTGGGTCGGCCTATCAGGTGCTGTCTTAGACTGGATCAGACCTGGGTCGGTCCATCAGGTGCTGTCTTAGACTGGATCAGACCTGGGTCGGTCCATCAGGTGCTGTCTTAGACGGGTTCAGACCTGGGTCGGTCCATCAGGTGCTGTCTTAGACTGGATCAGACCTGGGTCAGTCTATCAGGTGCTCTCTTAGACTGGATCAGACCTGGGTTGGTCTATCAGGAGCTGTCCTAGACTGGATCAGACCTGGGTCGGCCTATCAGGTGCTGTCTTAGACTGGATCAGACCTGGGTCGGTCCATCAGGTGCTGTCTTAGACTGGATCAGACCTGGGTCGGTCCATCAGGTGCTGTCTTAGACTGGTTCAGACCTGGGTCGGTCTATCAGGTGCTGTCTTAGACTGGATCAGACCTGGGTCGGCCTATCAGGTGCTGTCTTAGACTGGCTCAGACCTGGGTCGGCCTATCAGGAGCTGTCTCAGACTGGTTCAGACCTGGGTCGGCCTATCAGGAGCTGTCTCAGACTGGTTCAGACCTGGGTCGGTCTATCAGGTGCTGTCTTAGACGGGTTCAGACCTGGGTCGGTCTATCAGGTGCTGTCTTAGACTGGATCAGACCTGGGTCGGCCTATCAGGTGCTGTCTTAGACTGGCTCGGACCTGGGTCGGCCTATCAGGAGCTGTCTCAGACTGGATCAGACCTGGGTCGGCCTATCAGGTGCTGTCTTAGACTGGCTCAGACCTGGGTCAGCCTATCAGGTGCTGTCTTAGACTGGATCAGACCTGGGTCGGTCTATCAGGTGCTGTCTTAAACTGGTTCAGACCTGGGTCGGTCTATCAGGTGCTGTCTTAGACTGGATCAGACCTGGGTCGGTCTATCAGGAGCTGTCTTAAACTGGTTCAGACCTGGGTCGGTCTATCAGGTGCTGTCTTAGACTGGTTCAGACCTGTGTTAGACTGGATCAGACCTGGGTCGGTCTATCAGGTGCTGTCTTAGACGGGTTCAGACCTGGGTCGGTCTATCAGGTGCTGTCTTAGACTGGATCAGACCTGGGTCGGCCTATCAGGTGCTGTCTTAGACTGGCTCGGACCTGGGTCGGCCTATCAGGAGCTGTCTCAGACTGGATCAGACCTGGGTCGGCCTATCAGGTACTGTCTTAGACTGGTTCAGACCTGGGTCGGTCTATCAGGTGCTGTCTTAGACTGGATCAGACCTGGGTCAGCCTATCAGGTGCTGTCTTAGACTGGATCAGACCTGGGTCGGTCTATCAGGTGCTGTCTTAAACTGGTTCAGACCTGGGTCGGTCTATCAGGTGCTGTCTTAGACTGGTTCATACCTGTGTTAGACTGGATCAGACCTGGGTCGGTCTATCAGGTGCTGTCTTAGACGGGTTCAGACCTGGGTCAGCCTATCAGGTGCTGTCTTAGACTGGATCAGACCTGGGTCGGTCTATCAGGTGCTGTCTTAGACTGGCTCGGACCTGGGTCGGCCTATCAGGAGCTGTCTTAGACTGGATCAGACCTGGGTCGGTCCATCAGGTGCTGTCTTAGACTGGATCAGACCTGGGTCGGTCTATCAGGAGCTGTCTTAGACTGGATCAGACCTGGGTCAGCCTATCAGGAGCTGTCTTAGACTGGATCAGACCTGGGTCAGTCTATCAGGTGCTGTCTTAGACTGGATCAGACCTGGGTCAGCCTATCAGGAGCTGTCTTAGACTGGATCAGACCTGGGTCGGTCCATCAGGTGCTGTCTTAGACTGGATCAGACCTGGGTCGGTCTATCAGGAGCTGTCTTAGACTGGATCAGACCTGGGTCAGCCTATCAGGAGCTGTCTTAGACTGGATCAGACCTGGGTCGGTCTATCAGGAGCTGTCTTAGACTGGATCAGACCTGGGTCAGTCTATCAGGTGCTGTCTTAGACTGGATCAGACCTGGGTCAGCCTATCAGGAGCTGTCTTAGACTGGATCAGACCTGGGTCGGTCCATCAGGTCTGGTTTTAGACTGGTTCAGATCCTCCTTCAGCAGCAGGGAATACTCTTACACTGGGCACCTACACCTCCAGGTGTTACGTCATTTCTTGTGGCGTTTCTCAATGCTCAGTTTTGGCTCCTCTATTATTTAACCTATGCATGCTTCCTTCAGCTGCTGTAGTGAATCAGTTCAATATTTCACCAGATGAACTCTTCCTGATGATCCTTCACTTCCACCAGATGGCCACAATTCAATGTCCACCCCTACTGGACTGCAGAGAGAGCATAAACTGTGTATGTCAGAGAAATCTCTGCATCTGAACAAATAGGTTCTGTTATCGGATAATGACGCACAGAGCTCCATATCTTGACTCTCTATCTATTCTCCAAAGTATGTGACATTCTCTCCCCTTCTGAGAAACGTGTTCTTGCATTTGTTAAATCCAGACTTGACTGCTGAAATAGTGTTTTTGACGGGTTTCCATAGAGCTCTATATAAGGAGTTCAGAATGCGGCTGCACGAATGCTAACTCGCTCTAAACACACTCAGATCCCGTCACTGTCCTTCAGAATTTGATTCGAGATCCTTTTATTAGTTTTTAAAGGTCTTCATGGTTCTGTCCACCTATAGTAACAGCTAAATATCCAATAGTTACTTGTTAGTTGTACCAAAAACAGTCAGCCTTTAGTCATTTCAGTCCCAAGCTTTGGAATTCTTTTCCTGAACTACTCCTGACAACAGGAATCCATTCACTGATGTGACGGTTTAAACATGCACACAACCTCCTGGAGAACCCCAGCGTTAGGAACGAGTGCATGGCTTAAACACATCTGAGGATTTTCACTGTGAATCGTTGTGAATGTAATGCAGGGTTCAGTAAAAGTTGAATCAGTGCCAACTCTACCGGATCCGCCAGAAGCTCAGAACTCAAGCCATGTCATAATGTTTCGACAGTAAATTGTTTTCAAATCACTTCTGATAGCAGGGGTGATGGTTAAAGTAATGGAACTTTTTTCTTTATTTTCAATACACTCTCAAAAAAAAAGTACAAAATTGTACCTTTTAAGGTACAAGTGGCCGTCACTGGGGTGGGACCCTTAAGGGTACATTTTTGTACCTCTATGTCAGGGGTCAGCAAGTTCGGTCCTAGAGAGCTGATGTCCTGCAGAGTTTAGCTCCAGCCATACTAAGCCACCACAGTATAAAACTCATGGCTCCCAGCATGCATTGCAGCATTAAGTATGTCACCATTGTTGATATGCTGATTCTTGATATCTGTGTGCGTCTAAACTTTTACCCCCTAGAATATGTTTAAAAATCAAAATTCAAAACGTCTGATCTGTGGCAAGAAAGTATTGTTGGTGAATATTCTTTATTAATATTTCTAGTCAGTGATGAGTTTAATCAAACATTTTTCTTCATGATAATTTTTGCTTATGGCTTCTTTTGATTTGAACAGATTATTAGTTTTGTTAAAACTGTAACAAAAACCACAAACTCACATAAGAAGCCCAGAGTCAAACTGCCCAACAAATGGAAACACTGATCACCATAATGGCGACCAACTAAAGAAAACACTAATCACCATAATGATGAACAACTAAAGGAAACACTGATCTCCATAATGGTGAACAACTAAAGGAAACACTGATCTCCATAATGGCGACCAACTAAAGGAAACACTGATCTCCATAATGGTGACCAACTAAAGGAAACACTGATCTCCATAATGGTGACCAACTAAAGGAAACACTGATCACCATAATGGCGACCAACTAAAGGAAACACTGATCTCCATAATGGTGAACAACTAAAGGAAACACTGATCTCTATAATGGCGACCAACTAAAGGAAACACTGATCTCCATAATGGTGACCAACTAAAGGAAACACTGATCACCATAATGGCGACCAACTAAAGGAAACACTGATCTCCATAATGGCGACCAACTAAAGGAAACACTGATCTCCATAATGGCGACCAACTAAAGGAAACACTGATCTCCATAATGGTGACCAACTAAATGAAACATTGACCAAATATCGGAAACATGGATATAAATGTCTTTCAGGGTTGGAGCCAAACTCTCTAGGACTGAACTTGCCTACCCCTGCTCTAAGTGAGGAAAACAATGGTGTAATTGTACCCTAAGGTGTACCTTTAAAGGTACAGTTATACGTTTTGTACCCCAAGGAACAAAATTGTACCTCCACTGTCCCTTTTTTTCTGAGAGTGTAGATTGAACAAGAAAAAGGCATGAGAAGTGATCGAGTGGCTGTTAAAGGAAACAGTTGTTGATAATTGCGTGTTTGCATCGCAAAAATAGTCCCGTAGACAGAGGTCAGGAAAAATGCTGTTCCACTTCTGAATGCAGACATCTCTGCAGAGCCTCGGGATTGGCCAGCGGTTCATGACCCTAATTAAGAGACGAGACAGATGAGTCTACAGCAGTCGCAAGATCACAATCAACTCGGTGGACTAAACCTGTAATAAGTGAACTGGAATTAGAAAGAGATCGGACGGATCTGATGTTCTCCTCATTAAGCCTGCTCGTTTCTGCCGGCTTGACTTTGTTTTATAGGTTTTTGAGATTTCTTGTTGGAACCTGATTTATCATCTGGTCAGTGAATCATGTTCTGCCCGGAGAGAGAAGATCTCACAGTCTAGTTCAGTGTGTGTGTGTGTGTGTGTGTGTGTGTGTGTGAGCAGTTGAAAGACTCAGTCTCATAAACACAATCATTCACTCTAATGTAATTTTAAATTATATATTTGCAATGATCATGTTCACACAGAGGAATCAGACGAGCATGCAGAAATACCCTGAGAGTCTCAGAAGTGTCAGAACACAGTAGGGATGCCCACTACAGCACATCCCAGAAAACCTGCACGCGCACAACAAGCTCTCCTGTATTTCCCAGCAGGTTTGGTGTATTGCACAGTCAGTGTAAAATCCTCCAGTCTGCACCTTTAAGAAACTACTGTAACTTACACATGCGCCATCGTCTCAAACTAACAGCCCATCACTCACATCACCTTTCAGCGTAATGGACATTTCATTAAACCCGCCGGAGATGACAGGAGTTGAGGTGAATAGCGTTTATTTTCTCGCTGAAAGCTTCCAACAGGAGCAGCCCTCTCTGAGCGCCTGATGCTGAAGAGCTGCGTCTCCACATGCACCTGATTAATGTGTGAAGACTCACCTTCATGATGGGCTGAGAGTGTTGTCTGGAGCTCAACTCTGGGTCTCTGACGCAGCCGAGTGCAGCCCTTTATTGATCTGGTGAAGGCACTGATTCCAGTGTGTGAGCTCCTCAGTATGAGCCTGATCGCTCCATCCCTCCTGTGCCAGATACAACCTCTTCAACCAGTCCAGCCAATGAGAGCGCAGCTGCTCTCTGACCCCTCCCACCAGCAGAGAGCCTGAAAAACACTCATTCAGAACCACATCAGAGGATCAGTTACACAATCCATCATAAGAGCTGATGAAGGGGATGCACATGAACACAACTATACATTACAAGCTAAATATTCTTCCTCTAATTACACGGAAGATACAGCAATTAAACTAAAGAAAGGCATAAGAACAAATAACGGAGTAACTGATTTCAAATCAGGAAGAATGTTTGGAGGGAGAGAGAGAGAGAGAGAGAGAGAGAGAGAGAGAGAGAGAGAGAGAGAGAGAGAGAGAGAGAGAGAGAGAGATTGAACACAATGACAAACATCAATTCAGCATTTTATGTCCTGTGATGCAATACATCAGTAATTCCAGAAGGGGGCGCCATTTGATCTGTGTTCTGTGAGCTCTCTCTCTCTCTCTCTCTCTCTCTCTCTCTCTCTCTCTCTCTCTCTCTCTCTCTGTCTCACACACACACCTGGCATCTATATCGGTCAGTAGGTGCATTCATGCCATGTTGAAATGACCGCAATATACTCGTATGAATTGCTGGATTGTCTTTTATGTTCCTCTACTGTTGATCTCCTGCTTTCCTCTGACAGGAACATGTCATAGATGGACTGACCGCCTTCCATTAAGGGCCGGAAACTAAGATGGACCCGTCAGGCTGTGCTCTTTCAGAATACAAATACATAAAAAGGGTATTTTGCAGAGATAATGCCAAAGTATGACTGAGTGCACCAGTGAGTTTGAGACACAGACAGAACAGAAGTGCTAATACACAATATTTTCACTACACTAAAATACAACACTTTTGAGTTAACGTCTTAACTTAGTTGTGAAAATCTAGTAATCTGTACTGTTCACATGCTATTCCTTGTTTTACTCAGACCCAAGTTAAGATCAATTGATTGGTTTGAGTGCCATTTCGTCAAGCAAAAAAAAAAAAGTCACCATTATGGAGATCAGTGTGCCATTCGGTTGGGCACTTCATTCTTATTATTGTCATTCTCTTTCTATCGATGCAGCGATAAATCACAGTGATTTGGTTTCAAAGGAAGAGAAGTAATACATATGTTGCTTTTAAAATTTGCCCTAGCTGAATAATGAACTATAGTTAATGATTTAGTCAGAAATGAGGTCTAATGACTCAATATACTGTATCTGTGTGGAACCGCTTGATGCTGCTTTTTTGAGTAATTCAACAAGTCATGTTTTTGAGTGAAATATTTCCCTTTATGTCACATAATGATCGTTTACAATTGTATTGCGAACACGTTTACGTCATGAACGCGGGTGAAACCTTTAATTGGGCTGATATAATCCCTCTATATTTGTAACAATATCTTGTACACACACAAAAAGTGACTTGTTGAATTTACTCAAAAAAGCAACGTCAAGTTGTATATTTAAGTAAATACAAACCATTTGAGTTTGCCTCTGTAACATAATATTTATATGTGCAGTTTACTTAATAATGTTTTAAGTTTTAGGGTCGTCTGCGATAATATCGTAATTGTTGTTTTAACGATGTGCGATCTGACATTGTCGAGTATATCCCTCACACACACCCAGAGAGTGCACACACACTACGGGATGTAGTTTTGTTGATTATAGTGCGGGTGCGCATTATTTCCATATGGCCTGTTTTTGCCACCGAAAAACAGTTCAAAGCAAAGACACAGCACTGTATCTGCGTCTCTGAGCAAAACGTTCATACTGAATGAATCAGTTTACTGAACGAATCAACTGAATCAATGATTCAATGACTAATATTGATTAAGATAGTCAAATGCTTCGTTCCTTGAATGATTGAATCTCAATGACTCACTCGTTGAAGGTGACTTGCTGCCACCTACTGGCGGCTTTAATTTCACAGTTAAAGTCTCATTTCATGTTTTAAATCATTTCAAATATCAATATTATTCAATATTTTATGTTTGAAACATCAAAACATGATTCATGCATAACTGCAGGTAATTAATTTGTCACTTCTGAGCTGTGTAAATGATCTCAATCTAGATGCGGCTTCTGTGTTTCCTCTGCACTGCAAAGATTCATTTTGTCGATACTTATTCAAGTCTTATTATAATTCATTTTTATTAAATGTATGAAATTGACACAAAAGATGTAAAAAATAAATGTATCAAGGTAAAGATGATTTCTGTCCCTTCTGTGAACTGACCACCACACAGAAGATGAAGAATATCATACACTTTAGGAGTCAGCTGACCATGGCAGTACCAGCCAATAACACACTCAGCAAAATATCGTCTAATTATCGTTATCGAGAAAATCCCAGAAAATATTGAGATTTCTTTTTTGTCAATATCGCACACCCCTAGTTATGTTACATTTATAAAAGTTTATTATGTTAGATGAACACATTTATCGATTTAATGAACATTATTAAATGAACTACTTACTCTACAAGTGTAAGAGGAACACTAACAACAAGCTTATTTTTAGAAACAAAATGCAAAAATAACTTCATTGAGGGAAGTCCATCTAATAAATGTGTGTATCAGGCACTCTTCTGCATAACGGTGACCACAGGATTACACAAACGCCTCTAAATGTCCAACATTACTGCACATTACTCTAACACAACATCTTTCTCTCTACTGTAAAACATCAAATGACACTTTAATCCCTAAGTGTCCTCTCCTAATGCAGTGCCTTGCAAAGCATGCTGGGAACTACAGATCCACTGCCCAGTTTGTTCGTCTCACTCAGCGATGTTAAGTTGACCGAACACACACTTATTAAGTAAAACATTCAGCATCAAAACACAACACTGGTAGCTTTAGTAAGTCAAGAGTAAATCTAAAGTAAAAGATCAAGTTCTCTCTACAGTTCTTTTTTAGTTACTAGAGCTCTTGTGTAAGTGAACTTTACTAACTAAGCACAACACACTATTCCTGTTTGACTTAACTTGGGTTTTTCAGGCAATCGGTTAGCATGCTAAGTCTAACTAATGAGATTTAACAGTGTGCGGATGATCAGCCATATTAGATTCTGAAGTCGAGTTGTTGCGCTCCAGTTAAAAGTGAATTCTCCTCTTTTCAAATGGAACAGCCCATAGGGATATAAACCACATTCTCACAATGTTTTCCAAATATAATGCATGAATAATTGAATAAACAACAATGATTATAGAAACGTCTTATCACAACATTACTTTACAGGGAGTGCAGAATTATTAGGCAAGTTGTATTTTTGAGGATTAATTTTACAACATTAATAATTAAACAACAACCATGTTGTCAATGAACACAAAAAACTCATTAATATCAAAGCTGAATATTTTTGGAAGTGGTTTTTAGTTTTAGCTATTTTAGGGGGATATCTGTGTGTGCAGGTGACTATTACTGTGCATAATTATTAGGCAACTTAACAAAAAACAAATTTATACCCATTTCAATTATTTATTTTTACCAGTGAAACCAATATAACATCTCAACATTCACAAATATACATTTCTGACATTCAAAAACCAAACAAAAACAAATCAGTGACCAATATAGCCACCTTTCTTTGCAAGGACACTCAAAAGCCTGCCATCCATGGATTCTGTCAGTGTTTTGATCTGTTCACCATCAACATTGCGTGCAGCAGCAACCACAGCCTCCCAGACACGGTTCAGAGAGGTGTACTGTTTTCCCTCCTTGTAAATCGCACATTTGATGATGGACCACAGGTTCTCAATGGGGTTCAGATCAGGTGAACAAGGAGGCCATATCATTAGATTTTCTTCTTTTATACCCTTTCTTGCCAGCCACGCTGTGGAGTACTTGGACGCGTGTGATGGAGCATTGTCCTGCATGGAAATCATGTTTTTCTTGAAGGATGCAGACTTCTTCCTGTACCACTGCTTGAAGAAGGTGTCTTCCAGAAACTGGCAGTAGGACTGGGAGTTGAGCTTGACTCCATCCTCAACCCGAAAAGGCCCCACAAGCTCATCTTTGATGATACCAGCCCAAACCAGTACTCCACCTCCACCTTGCTGGCGTCTGAGTCGGACTGGAGCTCTCTGCCCTTTACCAATCCAGCCACGGGCCCATCCATCTGGCCCATCAAGACTCACTCTCATTTCATCAGTCCATAAAACCTTAGAAAAATCAGTCTTGAGATATTTCTTGGCCCAGTCTTGACGTTTCAGCTTGTGTGTCTTGTTCAGTGGTGGTCGACTTTCTGCCTTTCTTACCTTGGCCATGTCTCTGAGTATTGCACACCTTGTGCTTTTGGGCACTCCAGTGATGTTGCAGCTCTGAAATATGGCCAAACTGGTGGCAAGTGGCATCTTGGCAGCTGCACGCTTGACTTTTCTCAGTTCACGGGCAGTTATTTTGCGCCTTGGTTTTTCCACACGCTTCTTGCGACCCTGTTGACTATTTTGAATGAAACGCTTGATTGTTCGATGATCACGCTTCAGAAGCTTGGCTATTTTAAGACTGCTGCATCCCTCTGCAATATATCTCACTATTTTTGACTTTTCTGAGCCTGTCAAGTCCTTCTTTTGACCCATTTTGCCAAAGGAAAGGAAGTTGCCTAATAATTATGCACACCTGATATAGGGTGTTGATGTCATTAGACCACACCCCTTCTCATTACAGAGATGCACATCACCTAATATGCTTAATTGGTAGTAGGCTTTCCAGCCTATACAGCTTGGAGTAAGACAACATGCATAACGAGGATGATGTGGTCAAAATACTCATTTGCCTAATAATTCTGCACTCCCTGTATTTAGTTAAAACAATGATGGATGATGGGATGGCGTTACTCTGAGCGTTCTCTCGCCGGCTGCTGTGACACTTGTTCACACTGCGGTGAGAGGAAAGCGTTTCTGCAGAATAAAACCACAAACTAACGTGGATATGATGTCATCGTCAGGCCACGCCCTCACGCGTCCCGGTTCCTCGAGTAAAATAGCATCTCGCCATTTACAAATAGCTGGAAACATCTGAGATGTTGTAAGTACTCAACTGAACACAATATATACCACTGGCCTAGTGGTGTTTGGATATTTTACTGAAAAAATCTTACATAGTGCAGCTTTAACAAGATTCATCAGCTTCTGTTGGTCCCGCCCTCAATATTATCTTTACAGCGCGAGGATTTCAACGTGTAATAGTTCGAATTGTGCGTGGAAAACACCCAAAAATGTGCTGTAAATTTTAATTTCAGTGAACATCCGCTTTGATATGCAATGGATTATCAACATTAAAACAGCACGAAGGACACCTGCCAGGCTAGTTATAGCATATCTGAAGTGAGGAGAAATACATAAATCCAGAATGTTTTAAAAGTGTCAATTATTCATGTGTAGCCTAATATAAACATGTAAAAAGAACAATACACAAACTTTATTCTGATGAACTGTTTGCAGATGTTTGTGAAGTTTGATATCATTTTAATCCAGATTACAAAACTCCCACAGGTTAGCATTAGCTCGCTAGGCTGTCCCTTCCCTGTTCCACAAATAATAATGAAGTTGAGTGCAACAGATCAGAGATGGATTATTATTATATGATAAGGGCCTTTTCATGCTAATCCTGAGCTCTTTTATCTTCACACGCGGATCGCTCGTCTGTGGTGCACACTGGGGATGTTTGGACTTATTTAAATAATGTTTTATATAGCCTGCTATTTTAAACACTTTATTGTTTTTACCTCTGTAGTTGTGCTGTAAGTTCACATTAAAGAAGATCTGCGTTCCTCATTCATGGAGATATGAAATATGACACGCTTTAGTTGACGCAGTGAAATTACCACTATAACCAGTAGATGGCAGCAGAGGACACGCATTGGCTCATTCGCCATTGCCACTTCATAAAGTTGTGCTTTTTGGATATATATATATATATATAAGAATCATGTAAATAATAAACACATATAAACACAGACTTGTTCTCTTATTCTCATCTATGAGTCTACATTACAGCACTTAATGCACAGGAAACAACGACGTCTACCCTGATCCGGATCCGTCCACACTCCTTTATCAAGCATTTTACAAAGGTGTTCGTCCACATCAAAACATCTGAAACGCGTAACACGTAATAAAAGCTCCCAGTGATACCGAGGGGACCAGACGTGAGGTCAGAAGAGGTCAGATAATCTTTACAGAGGCAGAGACTACAGCAGCGAAACACAGAGGGGAGAGGGGGGTAAGATGAGCCAGTGGGTAAGTTGACCCACTCCCCTTTTATTGTCATTTGACCATTTATTTTGGAACCACCCCTCATTTCAGCCAGACTGTGAACAGGAGAAGCACATGGGAGGAGAGGAAGGCACACGTTTACTGTAACAGATGTAATGGCTGAACATCAGAGATAATGCGTCCAGGTCTAAAGTATTTATGATTTAGCAATGTATAAAACCATGCAGCTCATCTAGCTAAATATTAGCCTGAATTGGTAAGCTAGCTGGTTTTCAAAATGGCGGCTATGGGGCAAAGTGAGCCAAAAACTGCCATGCCAGGGATCGTCTGACTAATATGATTATTAGTTTCAATGACATTCATTCATTCAGTTTTTATTTGATTTATTTTACTCAAACTCTGTTTAGTCTGTTTTTGTGAAGGGTTACAACTTTGTGTTCAACATATAGTTTCAGAAATGCAAACATTTAAAGAAATTATAATTTCAGCTTCATTTGGTCAGTTTTATGTTGTTTAAGAAATGTGATTATTGAAGGTGTTTTTAACACAGGGTAAATAATCTTTACAATCTCACATGGGTTTGATTCAGATTCAATCAGATGGTGCAACTTACCCACTGACTCGAATCAACTTACCCCTAACCTGGGGTAAATTGAGCCACATGAACACTTTTTTATAAGCCGCCATATTTATCCAACCCTTTGTCAGAGATGTAAAATGATAGCAAACATCCTGATATTACTTCAGATACTTTCATTGCACTTCTGCCTTATCTTCTCTCCACATACAGTAAATAACAAATGGCTCATCTTACCCCACTCTATCCTGTGAAATCACTGAACTTCGGAAAATGTTGACCGTTTAATGGTGTAATGATGAGATGTATTTACTGTAGGCTTACTCGTCCACTAGAGGGAGCGGACACATGTGACTTCACTGTGAGCAAAGAAAGCTTTAATGTGAAGACAGCCTTAATGTCTACACTTGCAGTGAGATGCTGATGAACCATGACATCAATATGTCAGTACGTAATCAAACACTTGTACAAAATAACTGGCATGAAATATATGTAACATGATAAACGGCTGTGTTCATGTAACAGGCCTAGCTCATGTCCAGGAGTGTCCAGCAGATGTCGCTGTGCTCGTGGGGAATAACTCTTCACTCCTGCAGTCACTGCTGGATCTGAAGAGAAACAGGCCTGTTGATGTTATACCTGAGAGCGGTGGAACCCTTTCTTCTTGCAGCTGCTGGAACCAAATCCATCTCGAGGAAAGTCTGTTCACTCCACGCCTCGGGCCAGCTCTTTCAGGCATCCAGAGAAAACTCCTATCTCCTGCTGGCCAAAACTCAAGTCAGCAACAAATATCTCATAAACATATCGTAAATAAGAGCTTATGTTAAGCACAGAGCGTATACATTACAAAAAAACACCTCTTTTGAATCAGTACTTATTTTGCAACCATTAAAAGGTGCTTTCTGCACACTATGAATGTGTGTATGAATGATGAATTGCACTAATATGGGACATTTTTGGCATGTCAGACTTCTGTGACATATTGCACTGAGTAGCTAAAATATTAAATTCACACATTAAAAAACCCTAGGATGTGTCCAAATCAAATCAAAAGAGAAAATGCAGATAACACATTCATAAAAGAAATGATATAAACACTAATGCTCTTAGAAAAGACAAGGGGCCAAAATCACCTTGATTCTTCTTGATCTTAATGTATTAATTCTCTTGGTTATGGATGCATGAAGCATGGATAACTGAACATCATCAGACACTTATAGAATATGATGCATTTATTATAAAGACATTAAGCAACTATTATCATTGGCCTTTGTATAATAGAGTTAGAGTCAGAATACCTGACTGTTTCCAAGCTCATCTTAACAACACACACACACGCACACGCACACGCACACGCACACACACACACACACACACACACACACACACACACACACACACACACACACACACAAACACAACACACATAGCCTAGGCCTATTGAAGACAAAATATAAAATCTTGCAAAAACATCCGACAGCTTGAACAAACTTTAAATTCAACCTTCAGTCAGAATCCATGAACATGCTATGAACTGCAGTCTCAGAAGCCCCACATTAGGCTAATCATACTGTCCCACTTTTCACAACCACATCTCCTAAAGTGGGACACTAGGAAATTCGATAAAAACATGCAAAGTTAAACTATTTTTTGATGGACAAACATTTAATTAGCACATTAGGCCAAAAGGTAGCATGATTGTTTTGTTGTTTTGTAGCATGGTAGCAAGTTTGTAGGTTTTCACATGAGCTGCTTCTTGTTTGATGATTGCTCCACCCTTATCACCTAAAGGATTATTAGGAACACCTGTTCAATTTCTCATGAATGCAATGATCTAATCAACCAATCACATGGCAGTTGCTTCAATGCATTTAGGGGTGTGGTCCTGGTCAAGACAATCTCCTGAACTCCAAACTGAATGTCGGAATGGGAAAGAAAGGGGATTTAAGCAATTTTGAGCGTGGCATGGTTGTTGGTGCCAGACGGGCCGGTCTGAGTATTTCACAATCTGCTCAGTTACTGGGATTTTCACGCACAACCATTTCTAGGGTTTACAAAGAATGGTGTGAAAAGGGAAACACATCCAGTATGGGGCAGTCCTGTGGGCCAAAATGCCTTGTTGATGCTAGAGGTCAGAGGAGAATGGGCCGACTGATTCAAGCTGATAGAAGAGCAACTTTGACTGAAATAACCACTCGTTACAACCGAGGTATGCAGCAAAGCATTTGTGAAGCCACAACACGCACAACCTTGAGGCGGATGGGCTACAACAGCAGAAGACCCCACCGGGTACCACTCATCTCCACTACAAATAGGAAAAAGAGGCTACAATTTGCACCAGCTCACCAAAATTGGACAGTTGAAGACTGGAAAAATGTTGCCTGGTCTGATGAGTCTGGATTTCTGTTGAGACATTCAGATGGTAGAGTCAGAATTTGGCGTAAACAGAATGAGAACATGGATCCATCATGCCTTGTTACCACTGTGCAGGCTGGTGGTGGTGGTGTAATGGTGTGGGGGATGTTTTCTTGGCACACTTTAGGCCCCTTAGTGCCAATTGGGCATGGTTTAAATGCCACGGCCTACCTGAGCATTGTTTCTGACCATGTCCATCCCTTTATGACCAGCATGTGCCCATCCTCTGATGGCTACTTCCAGCAGGATAATGCCCCATGGCACAAAGCTCCAATCATTTCAAATTGGTTTCTTGAACATGACAATGAGTTCACTGGACTAAAATGGCCGTCCCACAGTCCCCAGATCTCAACCCAATAGAGCATCTTTGGGATGTGGTGGAACAGGAGCTTCGTGCCCTGGATGTGCATCCCACAAATCTCCATCAACTGCAAGATGCTATCCTATCAATATGGGCCAACATTTCTAAAGAATGCTTTCAGCTCCTTGTTGAATCAATGCCACGTAGAATTAAGGCAGTTCTGAAGGCCAAAGGGGGTCAAACACAGCATTAGTGTGCTCCTAATAATCCTTTAGGTGAGTGTGTGTGACTGGTCACTTATATATGGATTTTGATCACATGGCTAACTCATTGTTTCACTGGCATTCGTGTATTTATGGGGGACCTACAAACACTAGACCTTAGGTGTCCCACATTAGGACAATTCACCCTACAGGCCTACAGTTGTCATTATCATGGGATGTACTGTCAGTGGCATCGCTTCACTGCCATTCACTAATCCCTCCTGTGGCCTCATGGGATAGTAAAGTGTCCATTGGATGTGCTCTTCAGACTTTCCGCCCAGTGCAAAACACTGGGACCAGACTTTGGACACATACTGATTTTTGCCTAAAAGTTTGTGGACTTTGGGAATCAGAAGTTTATGATTTAGTGATTTCCTGTGCATGTGTGTGTGAGCGCTGGTGAGATTCTGCTCAACTCAGTCGTGTGGAGGACGGCCTGGATTCACATGGTCATGGGAGGATTCATGAAGAGAGGCCAGATGAAGTACAAATGTGTTCTGGTCCAGTGGTGCTACGAATGAGCTTACAATCATCCCTGACTAATCAAAGTGACATCATAACAGACATTATGGGTTAGTCAGCGGAATATGAACTCTGTTGTGCGGACACCAGGGAATGAAGATACAGACGAAAGGCCAAAGCATCAGTAAAGGATGAGTTCACTTCAGAATCAACACTTCCGGATGATTTCCTCACCTCCATCTCATCCCAGATGTTCGTGTCTTTCTCTCTTCAGTGGAAAAGAAATGAAAAGGAAATCACTCCAGGATTGTTCTGCTCATAATGGACTTCAATGGGAACCAACGGCTGAAGGTCCGAAGGTTTCAGAGGAAGGGCTTCAGAGGCTCTAGACGAGGAACAGAGTCTGATCTAGACAAACCATCGCCACATTACAACACACACACACACACACACACATTTATACACTTTAACCTCAGACGCTCGACTTCAGTGTTGCTCTTCTTCACGGCGTATGACATCATCACGTCTGAAAGGTCACATGACGCAGGCGGAAGTGTCGATAAACTCATCTCATGTTCTCCTCCATCTTCAAAATCGTCAAAATCTTCCACCTGCGTCATGTGACCTTTTAGACGTGATGATGTCATACGCCGTGAAGAAGAGCAACACTGAAGTCGAGCGTCTGAGGTTAAAGTTAGGTTAGGGTTAGGTTAATTTACTGAGGAAACATATGAGGTTTTGTGACCTCTTGCCCGATCTCCACCACTTCTTCAGGTGTCCTCAGAGCGTGCACATTCATATGTGTGTCACATTTGATGTATTTTGTTTTGAAGTTATAGACACTTATATTTAAGAGAGCATAGAAATTACCCATGATTGGACATTGATTGGATTTTTTTGCCTCTTCCAATCAGAATTTTGATATTTCTACATTAATGTTTAGCTATCGACTTATGTTTTAGAATTTCTTGCTGTGATTTTGTGTCGATCGGACCAACAGTTGTGAAGATATTCTGAAAAGTTTGCACGCTTCTTTAGGATCATGTGACGCATGCGCACGCCCCGGCTCAGATCCGCAGGAGAGGCCGCTCTGAGTAAATGACCCGCTACAGCTGTCCAATCACTGCAGCGCTTTATACAGGTCGAGCCAAACCTAGGACTGGTTCACAAAAGGGAAATAATCCCCAATATTTAACAAAACGTTAGAGGGACAGCGGCGGCGTGTGTGTGAAAGAGAGAGAGAGAGTGTGTGTGTGTGTGAAAGAGAGAGAGAGAGAGTGTGTGTGTGTGTGAAAGAGAGAGACTGTGTGTGTGTGTGTGTGTGTGTGTGTGAAAGAGAGAGAGTGAGAGAGAGTGTGTGTGTGTGAAAGAGAGTGTGTGTGTGTGTGTGTGTGTGTGTGTGTGAAAGAGAGAGAGAGTGTGTGTGTGTGTGTGTGTGTGTGTGTGTGAAAGAGAGAGAGAGTGTGTGTGTGTGTGAAAGAGAGTGTGTGAGTGTGTGTGTGTGTGTGTGTGTGAAAGAGAGAGTGTGTGTGTGTGTGTGTGTGTGTGTGTGTGAAAGAGAGAGAGAGAGTGTGTGTGTGTGTGTGTGTGTGTGTGAAAGAGAGAGAGAGTGTGTGTGTGTGAAAGAGAGTGTGTGTGTGTGTGTGTGTGTGTGTGTGAAAGAGAGAGAGAGTGTGTGTGTGTGTGTGTGTGTGTGTGTGTGTGTGTGTGTGTGTGAAAGAGAGAGAGAGTGTGTGTGTGTGTGTGTGTGAAAGAGAGTGTGTGAGTGTGTGTGTGTGTGTGTGTGTGAAAGAGAGAGTGTGTGTGTGTGTGTGTGTGTGTGTGTGTGTGTGTGAAAGAGAGAGAGAGAGTGTGTGTGTGTGTGTGTGTGTGTGTGAAAGAGAGAGAGAGTGTGTGTGTGTGTGTGTGTGTGTGTGTGTGTGTGTGTGTGTGTGTGTGTGTGTGTGAAAGAGAGAGAGAGTGTGTGTGTGTGTGTGTGTGTGTGTGTGTGTGTGTGTGTGTGTGTGTGTGTGTGTGTGTGTGTGTGTGTGTGTGTGTGTGTGTGTGTGAAAGAGAGAGAGAGTGTGTGTGTGTGTGTGTGAAAGAGAGGTTAAACACACCTTTATTTTAAAACCAATTATAAACAAACATATTCATTTACCACAATATGATGATAAAAAAGATCATCCACCACAAAAAACAAAAACAAAATAAATAAATAAACAAAACTAAAAATTCAACACCAATTCATTTTCATAGACAGTACATAACACATCATTTCCCCCACGTTTCCATAAAAAGGGGTAGACGCCCAGCCAACTTGTAATATGCGTATTCACTCTTAGACGAGAACCCACTAGGCCCAAAAACATAACAATTGGATTTACTGCACCTTGCCCTAATATCTTGTTTTTCCTGGTTTTCCAGATTGCTAATTTTGCATTACTAAATAAAAAATTACGCAAAACCAAAACATTCTTTTGCTCAACAGTATACTTTGGGCCAAAGATAAACAACTGAAAAGAAAACTTTTCTCCCAAAGATGTAACCCACTCTGTTAACAAGGAAAAAACATCCATCAACCTTGTACACTGCATTAACAACTGAAAAACAGACTCAATCTCTGCACAAAAAGGACAACCCACACTGACATTAGGATCAAGATGCACCACATGTCTGTGTGTAGCTATAGATCCGTGAACAATCCTCCACTGGAGGTCACCCGTCCGCTTGTCAATCGGACGTTTGTACAGGACACGCCAACTACCTTTAGGGGAAGAATCAGTGCCAAAACTATCTGTCCATTTCGTTGAGAGGACCCCAGTCAAAGAGCGTAAATTAGACACCTTAACACAGGTGACATACAGGGCTTTCTTTCCCACCGTCTCACATTCATCCATTTGTGGGGTTTTAAAAGACAGTAGACCGTTCTCCTCTTCCTGCCAGTCCCCCACAGCAGCTTCTACAGTCAGACAGGGAAAACCATACTCAAATCCACTTCTCCATTCATCTATTATAGCTGGGTTATCCAAGAAAGAACGATAGATAAAGTCCAGTTCTCCAAACACCTCTGTGGTGAGTTTTTGTAATATTCGTGTTGACTTAATCCCAGCTTTCCTGCCCAATGATTCCAAACTGGTGTGTAGTATATGACCCAGCTTTGTGCACCCAGCAGCCAGTAAACGTGTACGCAAAAAAGCTGAGGATAAGAGTCTCGAAGGCAGAAAAGGGTTAAGCAACAAAGGTTCCTCCAACAGCCACATCCCAGCAGGTACTGCAGGTGATCTTGAAAAAGCTTCCAGGCTTCCAGGACAGATTTGTAGAAAGGAGTAAGATCTGTAAGCTCAGTCTCTTCTAGCTTCATCAGAAACAAATGCTTGTCAAGTCCCATTCCACCAGCTCTTCTCAAAAGTACCACTGCAGTGTCAAACCAAACACTCTCGTTGTTATATAACAGTCTCTGGGCAGCTTGTAAACGGAAAGTCATTAATCTGGACCTGATATCCACCAAACTGTGTCCTCCATCTTGTATCGGGAGAAACAGTACAGGGCAATTCCGCGGAAAACTGTCACATCCATAACACCAACACAATGCCATGGTATTTAGTTGGCGTTATGGATGTGACATTTTTGCGTGGAATTACCCTACAGAGGAACACACCCAATGTTGTCCGGACCAGAAAAAGGTCACCAGCTTTCTTTGCACTTCTTGCCCCAGTCCAGCAGGTGGTTGTAGCACATTACATCTGTGCCACAAGGTGGAAGCAACCAGATTATTTACAATCAAGACTCTCCCCCTATAGGATAGTTTGGGTAGCAACCAGGTCCAGCGAGACAATCGGGTGCAAACTTTCTCCATTACACCCTCCCAATTTAACTTCTGAAACTCATTTGAACCAAAATGAACTCCCAAGATTTTTACCCCTTCTTTGCCCCACTTAAGCTTCCCGCAGTAATGGTAAACAACATAAAGTATCTTGACCTGCCCAAAAAGTGTCACTTTTGTCCCAATTTACTTTTGCTGATGAAGCCTTCTGATATAACTGGATGGCTTCGGACAGAGCATTAATATCCTTCCCATTTCCAACCAACACACTCACATCATCAGCATAAGCAGTAAGAGATACATTCACATTTAAAGTCATATTTGGTATTGAAAACCCACATTTAGTCTTTCTTCAAATAGAAAGTAAAGGTTCGATGGCAATACTATACAGCAACCCAGACAATGGACAGATTACCAGTAGTGGCATAAACCATATATGATCGTCCTTCATGCTTCACACGAAAAGAAACATCCAAGGAATTTTCTGGGGAATCCGAAAACATATATACCTGTCTTCTAAAAGCCGGAACATGTTTTAAAGACGCGTGTCTGCAACCTAAGGAGATCGTTCTGAACTCACTAGCAGACTTACCGAATCTCAATAATTCCCGTTCCAACGCCTCATCAGAAATGAAACGCGAACATTAGAAATGATGGTTTTACTGGACGGTGTGTAAAGCGGTGTAACTTGCACGAGATTCTCACCGATGACAATGCCATTTCCATAACCCTGCTAGCAGTATTCTCCTTAACAAACACAACAACCACTTTATTCATTCGAGAGGCAGAAATAATACTTTCAACCCTACCTCATCTCCCACTGCCACAAGAACCTCCTCCACCTCCTCCTCCTCCTCCTCCACCTCCTCCTCCTCTCCACCTCCTCCACCTCCTCCTCCTCCTCCTCCACCTCCTCCACCTCCTCCTCCTCCACCTCCTCCTCCTCCTCCTCCACCTCCTCCTCCTCTCCACCTCCTCCTCCTCCACCTCCTCCACCTCCTCCTCCACCTCCTCCACCTCCTCCTCCTCCACCTCCTCCTCCACCTCCTCCACCTCCTCCTCCTCCTCCTCTCCACCTCCTCCTCCTCCTCCTCCTCCACCTCCTCCTCCTCCTCCACCTCCTCCTCCTCCTCCTCCTCCTCCTCCTCCTCCTCCTCCTCCACCTCCTCCTCCTCCTCCTCCTCCTCCACCTCCTCCTCCTCCTCCTCCTCCTCCTCCTCCTCCACCTCCTCCTCCTCCTCCTCCACCTCCTCCTCCTCCTCCTCCTCCTCCTCCTCCTCCTCCACCTCCTCCACCTCCTCCTCTCCTCCTCCTCCACCTCCTCCTCCTCCTCCTCCTCCTCCTCCTCCACCTCCTCCTCCTCCTCCTCCACCTCCTCCTCCTCCTCCTCCTCAGGGATCGCTCAAACGCTTTACTAAAACTGTCAAAACATGCAGAAGAAAAAGAAAAAAAGAAAAGAAAAGAAAAAAGGAAAAGTTTTGCAGCTCGATTCTCACTCGACGCTACTCTCACCCCAAAACTCCCAACATGCAAAGCGAGAGAGAGAGAGAGAGAGTGTGTCAAAGAGAGAGAGAGAGAGAGTGTGTGGTTGTGTGTGTGTGTGTGCGTGTGTGTGAAAGAGAGAGAGAGAGAGAGAGAGAGAGAGAGAGAGTGTGTGTGTGGTTGTGTGTGTGTGTGTGCGTGTGTGTGAAAGAGAGAGAGAGAGAGAGAGAGAGAGAGAGAGAGTGTGTGAAAGAGAGAGAGAGAGAGAGAGTGTGTGTGTGTGTGTGTGTGAAAGAGAGAGAGAGAGAGAGAGAGAGAGTGTGTGTGAAAGAGAGAGAGAGTGTGTGTGTGTGCGTGTGTGTGTGTGTGTGAAAGAGAGAGAGAGAGAGAGAGAGAGAGAGAGAGAGAGAGAGAGAGAGAGAGAGAGAGAGAGATATTGTTCCATCATTATTACTTTTATCTCTGAATATGTTCAGTTGTTTGAAATCACTTTCTGTTGTTTAATGGTTTGGCAATACAAAATGTATGTTTTTGTCATGCCAATAAAGCTTCCTGAATTGAATTGAGAGAGAGAGAGTGTGTGTGTGTGTGTGTGTGTGTGTGTGTGTGTGTGTGTGTGTGTGTGTGTGATGGGTAGGTTTAGGGGCAGGGGCAGGGGCAGTGTGTGTGTGTGTGTGTGTGTGTGTGTGTGTGTGTGATGGGTAGGTTTAGGGGCAGGGGCAGGGGCAGTGTGTGTGTGTGTGTGTGTGTGTGTGTGTGTGTGATGGGTAGGTTTAGGGGCAGGGGCAGTGTGTGTGTGTGTGTGTGTGTGATGGGTAGGTTTAGGGGCAGGGGCAGTGTGTGTGTGTGTGTGTGATGGGTAGGTTTAGGGGCAGGGGCAGTGTGTGTGTGTGTGTGTGATGGGTAGGTTTAGGGGCAGGGGCAGTGTGTGTGTGTGTGTGTGTGTGTGTGTGTGTGTGATGGGTAGGTTTAGGGGCAGGGGCAGTGTGTGTGTGTGTGTGTGTGTGTGTGTGTGTGTGATGGGTAGGTTTAGGGGCAGGGGCAGTGTGTGTGTGTGTGTGTGTGTGTGTGTGTGTGATGGGTAGGTTTAGGGGCAGGGGCAGGGGCAGTGTGTGTGTGTGTGTGTGTGTGTGATGGGTAGGTTTAGGGGCAGGGGCAGTGTGTGTGTGTGTGTGTGTGTGTGTGTGTGTGTGTGTGTGTGTGTGTGTGTGTGATGGGTAGGTTTAGGGGCAGGGGCAGGGGCAGTGTGTGTGTGTGTGTGTGTGTGTGTGTGTGTGTGTGTGTGTGATGGGTAGGTTTAGGGGCAGGGGCAGTGTGTGTGTGTGTGTGTGTGTGTGATGGGTAGGTTTAGGGGCAGGGGCAGTGTGTGTGTGTGTGTGTGATGGGTAGGTTTAGGGGCAGGGGCAGTGTGTGTGTGTGTGTGTGATGGGTAGGTTTAGGGGCAGGGGCAGTGTGTGTGTGTGTGTGTGTGTGTGTGTGTGTGTGTGTGATGGGTAGGTTTAGGGGCAGGGGCAGTGTGTGTGTGTGTGTGTGTGTGTGTGTGTGTGTGTGTGTGTGATGGGTAGGTTTAGGGGCAGGGGCAGTGTGTGTGTGTGTGTGTGTGTGTGTGTGTGTGTGTGTGTGATGGGTAGGTTTAGGGGCAGGGGCAGGGGCAGTGTGTGTGTGTGTGTGTGTGTGTGATGGGTAGGTTTAGGGGCAGGGGCAGTGTGTGTGTGTGTGTGTGTGTGTGTGTGTGTGTGTGTGTGTGTGTGTGTGTGTGTGTGTGTGTGATGGGTAGGTTTAGGGGCAGGGGCAGGGGCAGTGTGTGTGTGTGTGTGTGTGTGTGTGTGATGGGTAGGTTTAGGGGCAGGGGCAGTGTGTGTGTGTGTGTGTGTGTGTGTGTGTGTGTGTGTGTGTGTGATGGGTAGGTTTAGGGGCAGGGGCAGGGGCAGTGTGTGTGTGTGTGTGTGTGTGTGTGTGTGTGATGGGTAGGTTTAGGGGCAGGGGCAGTGTGTGTGTGTGTGTGTGTGTGTGTGTGTGTGTGTGTGTGTGTGTGTGTGTGTGTGTGTGTGTGTGTGATGGGTAGGTTTAGGGGCAGGGGCAGTGTGTGTGTGTGTGTGTGTGTGTGTGTGTGTGTGTGTGTGTGTGTGTGTGTGTGATGGGTAGGTTTAGGGGCAGGGGCAGTGTGTGTGTGTGTGTGTGTGTGTGTGTGTGTGTGTGTGTGTGTGTGTGTGTGTGTGTGTGTGTGTGTGTGTGATGGGTAGGTTTAGGGGCAGGGGCAGTGTGTGTGTGTGTGTGTGTGTGTGTGTGTGTGTGTGTGTGTGTGTGTGTGTGTGTGTGATGGGTAGGTTTAGGGGCAGGGGCAGTGTGTGTGTGTGTGTGTGATGGGTAGGTTTAGGGGCAGGGGCAGTGTGTGTGTGTGTGTGTGTGTGTGAGTCGGAGGATCAGAGGCTCATCAGCTCGAGGCCCCTCCCCTCCGGTGACGACACGATCTCAGGGAACTCGTCATGAGCGCATGTCAGTCTCCGGCTCCGGCTCTTCTCCTGCTCTTCCTCGCGGATGATGTCCTGATCTTTGTTTTTGAGCAAACTTTGATAAAGCGACATGGATCAGAAGGACAAGCTGAGTTCCTTCAGCATCAAGAGTCTGCTGCTCCCGTCCAAGAGCGAGGAACATCCCGAGAAGAGCGCGCTGCTGTCGGGCACCGACCCCGGGCGATCCCCGGAGCCCAGCGACCCGGAGCCCGTTAAAGATGCGGGAGAACCCAACAAAACTGCGAAGCTCGACAAACCTCCGTTCAGCTACAACGCGCTGATCATGATGGCAATCCGACAGAGCCCGGAGAAGAGACTCACGCTTAACGGAATCTACGAGTTCATCATGAAGAACTTTCCGTTTTACCGGGAGCACAAGCAGGGCTGGCAGAACTCCATCCGACACAATCTGAGTCTCAATAAATGCTTTGTGAAAGTGCCGAGGCATTACGACGACCCGGGGAAGGGCAACTACTGGATGCTGGACCCCTCGAGCGATGATGTGTTTATCGGCGGAACGACGGGGAAGCTCCGGCGCCGCTCCGCGACCTCCAGAGGGAAGCTGGCCATCAAGAGAGGACTCCGGTTCGCCCCGTTGGGCTTGGGAATAAACGAGACGGCGAATAATCCTCTGTACTGGCAAATATCGCCTTTATTATCTCTACACCATCCGCATTACAACGGAACGTCGCACGGGTTTCTGAATCAAGCGCATTACGGGTCTTTCGTCCCCGGGATCGAGCGGGACGCGACCCGAGCGGGATACGGGATGAGCTCGGCGCCCGTGGGGCTGCTGTCCGTCCCGTCAGGATACCTGCACCCCCCGGGCCTGCACAACTCCTTCAGCTCTCAGCACACGCTACGGACAATGTCGTCGTTCTCACCCGCTGTGTCCGGTGGCTCCCCCGGGGGTCTGTCCCGGCAGGACCGGGTTTCTCCAGACTCGTTTTAAACGAATCCCGGCGAACACCGGTCCGCGGTGGGACGGCATAAGATATGTAACACAGAACATTCCCTCAAATCCGTTCAGATATTCCCGTTCATCTTTCATTCTGGAACTCTCTGACGGGACGTGCCGTGCCATTAAACGAACAAATGTTTGCGGGACGCGTGAAATCATGATCCCGGGAGTTTGTTTCCGCCACTCAGTGATAAACAGGTATTAACCGCACAATTCTGACGGTATTCCACATTTCAAACTTGTGACTTAAATTACAATTTTAATCCGATCGCCTATATCGGTTCTGAGCTCTTCATCATGCGAGACACACTCCGAATTGTGCGAACCGTTTCCCGTGAACATCACCGGCGCGCGCGCTGCTGGAGGATCGCCGGAGGTTACGCGCTTTAACGCCACACTATTTATAGAGTTCGAGTTAATTTATGTTTTATTTCCTAATCGTGTCTGCTGTGGTTATCCATGATCCATTAATCCGCAGTCCTGCTGACCGGTCCATCTCAGCGGGGATTCATCAAGACTTTATTTATTTCCATGTCCTCAGGTCCAGACACAGATGAATTATGGGATGTCGATCAGTGTTTCAGAGCCACTGGACTGCACTCGCGCGTTTATAAACTCACACACATTACACAATAGTTGCATGCAGTCAAACGATTTTCAAGCTTGCGAACGGATCAACATCTGATCAAACATTAGAACACATAACGACTGCAGGAACGCGAGAACGCATTAACCCGAGGCTCGCGCGCTGGAGCCGGTGCATGCACACGAGAGCGCGTCTCCAGCACGAGCGGTGTTTCCGCGGCCCCGAGGCTCCGGCTCCAGCTCCAGCCCTCATCACTCCTCTCCTCTGTTGCTTTAAAGTTCTGCACTTTTAAAAAAGAGATTCTTCTTTTAGCACTGAAAGAACAAAACGCTTTTGTATTTACAAGAAATGAGAATTTGTACAAAATTAATAAACAATAAATGTTTGTTTATCAGAGCTCTCACACTGTCTCTATTTTCAGATTCAATGCTTAATATGAGCAGTTATTATAATAATCCAGAGATGTGCTGCTTCATTAACACACACACACACACACACACTGACGCGCGCTCCTTCAGCGGTTATATTTGTTTACTGCTATAATAATGCACACTCATGATTTTAGGCACTCAAAAGCTGCATTTCTAAAACATACCAACCCTGCATGAACACATTATTATGATTGTTGTGATTGCGACAGTAGATACACACATTCTGTTGTGTATTTGTTTCAGTAGATCCACAGAATACCACACGCGTTAATTATGAATATGCATATGAATTATGAATTAAACCCTGCTCAAGACCGGTGTACAGCACGAGCTGTCTCAGATCAGTGTTCTGAATCATAATCAATGAGTAAATCAGCTCCACGAGCTCTCGCTGAACGCAAACACGCGTTCTGATCAGTTTACAGACCGACGGAATTAAACTAATCAATACATCTTTATCTGTGGAAGAGAAGTGTGTGTGTGTGTGTGTGTGTGTGTGTGTGTGTGTGTGTGACAGGTTTGGTTTGAAATGCCGAAAATTGTATTTTATTTTCTCTTTATTTATTTGTATATATTTCTCGCTCTTCATAGAAACACGCGCGCGTGTGTGTGTGTGTGTGTGTGTGTGTGTGTGTGTGTGTGTGACAGTAAAGGACATTTGATTCCAGGTATTTAAACAGTACAGATATAAACTGTGGGCATAAATTGATTTATGTAACAAAAATAGTCAATGACAAAATTAACATTCCCAAAAATATGAACATATTCGACAATATGCCAAACGCCGCATAACGGGTTCTATAAGGGGTGTGTTTGTGTGAGATTTTGGTATTAATAATATAACCCTTACTCAACAATAATCCGAGTCCGGCCTGAGCTCAGAAAGCGCGTGCTCGTGTTTGTCCGGCGATTCTTAAAATACATTTCAGAATAATTTAGAATTTTAAATAAATGGTCATTTATAATGAATCAATCATGTAGTACAAATTAAATCATTATTTTTTTAAAAAAATATATACATAAAATAGGCTGTTTATTAAAATAAACGAATATGCCTTTAATAAAAAAAAAAAAACTGTAAGAAACTGTTCGGCTAATTTAATCTACAACACGGCTAAAGGCACGCGTGTGTGTGTGTGTGTGTGTGTGTGTGTGTGTGTGTGTGTGTGCACATTTATGGAGCAACAGATTTAGTGTGAAAATAAACCGTCAAAGATGTTTATTTAGATCAAAAATATGAATGTAATGTTTGGGGTCTTTTAACTAAAATAATGTTTTTTAATCATGTCTAAATTAATACTTTTCAAAACATCACTTTAGCAAAGTTTGAACTATTTTATTTTTATGTTTACAATTAATCAAAATATAGAAACAAATGATTTAAAAAAGTAAAGATTCTGAAAGCATTGAACGTGATCCCATAATAATCAAAACATGTTTTTTAAATATGATGTCTTTATTATAAATATGGCGATTATCTCTACACACAACTTCATATATGATATCGTGTCAATTACCCATCAGCCCTCTGTTTATGATCATTTATTACCGTCACATGATCTTCTGTTATTGATCAACTGTTGCTTTAATCACTTTGAACAAAACGAAGATCTTCATCTCAAAATATATTCAATAATCTGATCCAGTGTCATTTGCTACTTACATCTGCAACATTTAATAAAAACATGAAATATGAGATGAAATGATCAGACACACGTGCACGAGCATCCTGAACCCTAATCATAATATCACCGTTTAATATTCTCATTATGACATGTTTGCAAATGATTAAATATCAATACTCTAATTAAAAATATATATAATAATATAAATCATTCAGTGGCCAGCTGAGCTTCTCTCAGTGCAGACCCGTTCACACCAACAGTAATAACGAGAACGATAACACATTAAACAGCGTTCTCAATATACAACTTCACTATAACGAGAACGGGAGAAACAACACTTCAGCCAATCAGAATCCTGCGTTAAAGAGCTTAAAGCAACAGATAATAATAATCATAATAATAATAATAATAATAATAAACAGAATGATATTGTGCAATGGTTATTGTTATATCTGTATAGGGTGTGAACATGCCTTAAAAACAATAGCCATAAAGAAAACAACATTAGCTTCATGCTAGTGCTCATATCGTTCAGCGGTCACATAACTCATGCTTAAGGAGATAATCACTTCTTCTAATGGATCTGTTTAAGGTTGAGTTAATGCTAGATTTTTTTGCTATAAATTATGAGGAGGATCATCTGTGGAGTAATTATAATGGTTCTCAGTTATTTAGCTTTATTTCCAGATTCAGTTGTCTCGTCCTTAGCCTACGCGAGCACGCGCATGCGCACTCTTTAAAATCAGCGCTTAAATCTCTTTGCAAACTAAAAGACGTAAATGACATTAGTATGTATTGTAAATAAAAGATACAGGTTGTACTGAATGGGGGGGGGGGGGGGGGGGGTCATGTTTCAAATGTAAACATGACATTTCTCAAGAGCAATTTTTGAAGGGGACACAAATAATACAGCCAAAATCGCACTAAGGATATATGTACCACAAAAAAAACAAAAAAACATTTTGTGCTTATTTGTCGTTTTGGTGAACTGAAAAATGATCTAATGTCCGTTTCTCTTTTCTCTGTCATTTTCTGACCAACAACACAAAGCGAATGCAGTTTAAATACGATTAAGGTTCACCACGCAGTCATATTATTACATTATCTTGCGTCCTCCACAGTATTTTATACTATGATATTCAGATATTCATCTGCAGAAGCCTCTGATCTGCCACTGATCATCATATTGAGCAGAACACACACAGATCTGACTGAACTTACGGTTCAGAATTAGCCAATGTTTCGAATTCAGGGGCGGGTTGCTTGAGTTTTGGGTTCATTAGCCGATTATTCACATTCAGTTTTTAATTGTTTTGTCAGTTCTCTAACTGAACTCAATGATGTTATTACTGTACAGCGGGGCGGGGCGGGACGGGGCGGGACGGGGCGGGGCGGGGCGGGGCGGGGCGGCGGTGGGCAAGGGATGCTAACAGTGTTTAGCCTAATCTGTATTAAAGAGAAAAGAATCACTTCATCTGACGTTTAAAGTGAATAAAATAGCCTTGACAGCTGCTACTGGTGTTTCACAACTGCTGTCTGAAGAGCCTTGCTCTCTCCACAAACTCGTGTGGTAGTTTTTCTGCGGTCTATGGGGAACGTTAGTTGAGGTGCGGTGGATCAAACCACTGTGAGGCAAGGGGGGGGGGGGACTCAAAATGTTTCTAAACTTAAAACGTATTTTTTGTCTCGTTTGCATTTCTATTATTTCACTACTTACACATTTATTTTAAGTATATATTGTTATATTATTTACAATACTCAGCAGGGTTTTTAGGGGGGGACAGCCCTCAGATTGGGGGGGTCCTGTCCCCCCCGTCCCCCCCGTGATTTACGCCCCTGAATATAAGTATTTTAGAAGTCCACATGTCATGCAAACAATAAACTTTACTTCTGACCGCAGGCTGAGAGCACAGATGCTTTCGGGAAACGCCCCTGATTGGTCACTTTAAAGCAGGATGGATTCTGATTGGCTGTCAGTGTTTTTCTCAGTGTTCATGAACTGGTACTCATTCTGAGTGTGATGCTGTGATATCTGCTGTTATTCTTGTTTTGAACTATTCTCGTCATTGCTGTGAACGGCCAGAGTCTCGAGATTAAAATGCTCGGCTTAGTAAAAGCTTATTTTCACTCTTTTAAGGCGGTAACACACTCCGGGAGATATTACTGCATATTCTGCCTTTAGTTCAGCAGCTGACAGATCCTCTAACAGTCCCAGAGAGCACACACACATCTCAGAGACGTCTATGTGATGTGTGTGTTTACATCTGCAATTCTATTGGACGTTCCAGATGTCAAAGAGACGTTTAAACAATGTCTTTAAGATGTTTATGATGTAGAATGTATGAAAAACTGACATCTATCAGACGGCTATCACAGGGGTGTAGCCATCATTTCAGAAGTGAGGGGGACAGAATGTTATACCAGTTTTTTTCTGAGCTTTGTCTAGTTGACGGTTTTATTTTAAATCATATACCTTTTCTTAATTGGCTTAATATGCTATTTTTTACCCCAAATGACGTTTGCTAAAATCTAAATGGCATGAGACTTGACACACTACCAGTCAAAAGTTTGTAAACATTAAAGTTTTTCAATGTTTTTGAAATCTTAATCTCACCAAGGCTGCATTTATTTGATAAAAAAATACAGCAATAACAGTATTACTGTGATTTTTTTTTTTTTTTTTTTTTTTTTTTACAATTTTAAATAACTTTCTATTTGAATATATTTTAAAAATGCAATTTATTCCTGTGATCAAAGCGGAATTTTCAGCATCATTACTCCAGTCTTCAGTGTCACATGATGCTTCAGAAATTATTCTAATGATGATTTGATGATCAAGAAACATTTCTGATTGTTATCAGTGTTGAAAACAGTTGTGTAAAACATTTTAGGATTCTTTGATTAATAGAAAGTTCAAACAAACAGTATTTACCGGAAATAGAAAGCTTTTGTAACATTGTAATACTACATTGTACTATTGTAATAAATAATTTGTATTTATTTTTTGGGGGGGAAATTAATATTCAGCAAGGATGCATTAAATTGATCAAGTGACAGTATAGATATTTATAATGTTACAAAAGCTTTATATTTCAGATAAATGCTGTTCTTATGAACTTTCTATTCATCAAATAATCCTGAAAAAAAATTATACACAACGGTTTTCAACATTGGTAATAATAATAAATGTTTCTTGAGCAGCAAATCTGCATATTATAATGATCTGTGAAGGATCATGTGACACTGAAGACTGGAGTAATGATGATAAATTCAGCTTTGAATCACAGGAATAAATTACACTTTAATAAAAAATAAAATAAAAATAAAAAACATTTTAAATTGTAAAAATATTTCACAATGTTTTTGCTGTTTTTATATTCAATCAACAAGAGCCAGAACAAACACTTTACATTGTATATACAATCAATACAGAAACAAACGATTTGTGAACGGAGATCCTAGAAACACTTCCGTGGATATTCCTATATCAGACGCGCGCGCGCACACACACACACACACACACATACACAATGTTACGCTTCCGAAGCGCTCACGGCTAACGTTAGGCGTTTTCATATTCAGCAAGTTAAAAATGCCATCTTTACTCTAATTTGGGGTTTGATAACATATCTGTGAAAATAAAAGACGTTACAAGAAAATACACAGAAAACGCAGTAGCGAATATCTTCCAGCAAAACTGGCTAATTATTCAACAAGAGAATAGTTACACTATTGTACAACACAATTCGGATATCACATGCCAACTTACAGTGCTTGACGTTTTCGTAGTGAAGAGGGTTTTTTTTTCTAGCCTACCGCTTTGAACCATAGACTGTAAAAAATGTTTGAACTCTCTTGAATCGCTTTGAACTCATCGCGACCTCATGTACGAAAATGATGATACAGCACACGGGTGCGAGCATGGGCGTGCCGTCACCGTGACCAGTGAGTAACTGATTACCATGGAAACTTGAAATTTACGTAGAAATATAAGCTAATAAACTAAGAAACGTAGCTTAGATACTAGATAGACTGTCTCTTTGAATTTTAAATTCAATTTATACACTTAAATGAAAACCTCAACTTGTCGTGAGCACACTTGCCCAATGAAAAAGTGCGGGGGACGAATTTACATTTTATAAAAAGTGGGGGGTACATGTCCCCCGCGTAATCTACTCAGATGTGTGTAAGCAGACGCTGTCCAGATGAAGGGATCTTTAACAGACCTCTAGCAGACGTGTGTGTGCTATCTGGGATGGGATCTAACTTTATAAAACTAAAACTGGCTCCATCATTTAACACCACCGCCGATCTGTTGCAGTGTAATCGTGTTAAGCACCCGAGGGTGTTAGATCTGTGGGTCTCATATTCCCCTGCTCAGGTTTCATTAGCAGTGAAATCTCTGGAATCGCTAACAGATGACCTGCGGAAGAGCGGGAGCACTGCGCATGCGCAGGAGCATCTGCAACATTTCGTGACAGCACTAATAACCTGCATGGATCACTGGCTCTGGAAGTCACTTGTAATTATGGTTATCTCCTCCTGGCTCTGAGTGCATCGGCTCATCTGGGGTGTGTTTCCCTGCCGACCATAGGACGCGAAGAAACTTTTTTTTTTTTTTGTATGTTAGTAATAGCTTTTTATTTGGACTAGTACAATAAATACTGGAAAAATTACACCAAAAGAAAACAAATATTTCAATAATAGAAAAATGAACTCTAGCGCTTTCAGCTTTGCTCTTAACATGGACGCGAAGAAACCCACCGGCTCAAACCCGGGCTAATGACGTCACGGAGGAGGTGATGGATCATGGCCCGTTTGAGCCCGTGGGATTAATGCGAGATTTTGCTATAAATTAAGGACATGGCATCTGAGGATTCATTCTCATTTCGTTCTCCAGATTCAATCAGAGGCTTCTTGCGCACAAACGGCGCTCTAAAATCTCTTGACGTGAATGTATTAAATCTCGCCTATAGACTGGACTGGATGCTTATTCTGCTCAAGATACGGATTCATTGAGTCCACATGTCATGCAAACAAGAAACTCAGCTTCTAACCACAGGTCGAGATCTGTCGCGGGGACGATGGTCTCGGGAAACTCTCCCGATCACTCTGCACACACACACACACCGGAGCGGGATCAGCTCGTGCGTGCATTATAACAGTATATGCCTATAATAATTCTATTAAAATGATTTAGCCTACCGTGTGAAGATCACAACGGAAAATATAATGCACAAAATAAATAACAAACACAAAAGTGATTGTCTTCAATGCAATCATTTCAACGACTAATGATTTCTAACTAACAGAAATTCTATTATCACAGCTAATATTCGACTGAGGATTACAGTAATAACGCCGCTCAGTTATAGCACTTATGGTGAAGCCATCTATATTAGAATTATTAAATAAAAACACATTTTGGTTTGAAACGCGCTCACAGATGCAGAACTCAGAGAATGCTCGTTACACGCTAGAAATATAATAAACACATGATTCCAATAGAAATGTGTTCTAATTCAATATTTATGTAAATAGAAATTTCATTTGTAAAAATTGAAAAAGAGGGTTACTTTATAATGTCCCAAACCTGCTGGAAATATGCATTCGTTTCATAATGTGATGTGACAATTATTATAAATATGTGTAATAGCTGGAATTGAGACATATTCAAATCAGCCTATGAAAGTTTTTAATAATAATAGTTATGTAATATATGATATTCACTTTCAGGAATGAAAAACTGCGATTTAATAAGAGAAGTTCAAGATCCACCGATAAACACAACTTACACACTGATACAACACAAACACAACTTACACACTGATACAACACAAACACAACTTACACACTGATACAACTCAACACAAACACAACTTACACACTGATACAACACAAACACAACTTACACACTGATACAACACAAACACAACTTACACACTGATACAACACAAACACAACTTACACACTGATACAACACAAACACAACTTACACACTGATACAACACAAACACAACTTACACACTGATACAACACAAACACAACTTACACACTGATACAACACAAACACAACTTACACACTGATACAACACAAACACAACTTACACACTGATACAACTCAACACAAACACAACTTACACACTGATACAACACAAACACAACTTACACACTGATACAACTCAACACAAACACAACTTACACACTGATACAACACAAACACAACTTACACACTGATACAACACAAACACAACTTACACACTGATACAACACAAACACAACTTACACACTGATACAACACAAACACAACTTACACACTGATACAACTCAACACAAACACAACTTACACACTGATACAACACAAACACAACTTACACACTGATACAACACAAACACAACTTACACACTGATACAACACAAACACAACTTACACACTGATACAACTCAACACAAACACAACTTACACACTGATACAACACAAACACAACTTACACACTGATACAACTCAACACAAACACAACTTACACACTGATACAACACAAACACAACTTACACACTGATACAACTCAACACAAACACAACTTACACACTGATACAACACAAACACAACTTACACACTGATACAACACAAACACAACTTACACACTGATACAACACAAACACAACTTACACACTGATACAACACAAACACAACTTACACACTGATACAACTCAACACAAACACAACTTACACACTGATACAACACAAACACAACTTACACACTGATACAACACAAACACAACTTACACACTGATACAACACAAACACAACTTACACACTGATACAACTCAACACAACTTACACACTGATACAACTCAACACAACTTACACACTGATACAACACAAACACAACTTACACACTGATACAACACAAACACAACTTACACACTGATACAACACAAACACAACTTACACACTGATACAACACAAACACAACTTACACACTGATACAACACAAACACAACTTACACACTGATACAACACAAACACAACTTACACACTGATACAACTCAACACAACTTACACACTGATACAACTCAACACAACTTACACACTGATACAACTCAACACAACTTACACACTGATACAACTCAACACAACTTACACACTGATACAACTCAACACAACTTACACACTGATACAACTCAACACAACTTACACACTGATACAACACAAACACAACTTACACACTGATACAACACAAACACAACTTACACACTGATACAACTCAACACAACTTACACACTGATACAACACAACACAACTTACACACTGATACAACTCAACACAACTTACACACTGATACAACTCAACACAACTTACACACTGATACAACTCAACACAACTTACACACTGATACAACTCAACACAACTTACACACTGATACAACTCAACACAACTTACACACTGATACAACTCAACACAACTTACACACTGATACAACTCAACACAACTTACACACTGATACAACACAACACAACTTACACACTGATACAACTCAACACAACTTACACACTGATACAACTCAACACAACTTACACACTGATACAACTCAACACAACTTACACACTGATACAACTCAACACAACTTACACACTGATACAACACAAACACAACTTACACACTGATACAACTCAACACAACTTACACACTGATACAACACAAACACAACTTACACACTGATACAACTCAACACAACTTACACACTGATACAACACAAACACAACTTACACACTGATACAACACAAACACAACTTACACACTGATACAACACAAACACAACTTACACACTGATACAACTCAACACAACTTACACACTGATACAACACAAACACAACTTACACACTGATACAACTCAACACAACTTACACACTGATACAACTCAACACAACTTACACACTGATACAACTCAACACAACTTACACACTGATACAACACAAACACAACTTACACACTGATACAACACAAACACAACTTACACACTGATACAACTCAACACAACTTACACACTGATACAACACAACACAACTTACACACTGATACAACTCAACACAACTTACACACTGATACAACTCAACACAACTTACACACTGATACAACTCAACACAACTTACACACTGATACAACTCAACACAACTTACACACTGATACAACTCAACACAACTTACACACTGATACAACACAAACACAACTTACACACTGATACAACACAAACACAACTTACACACTGATACAACACAAACACAACTTACACACTGATACAACTCAACACAACTTACACACTGATACAACTCAACACAACTTACACACTGATACAACTCAACACAACTTACACACTGATACAACACAAACACAACTTACACACTGATACAACTCAACACAACTTACACACTGATACAACACAAACACAACTTACACACTGATACAACTCAACACAACTTACACACTGATACAACACAAACACAACTTACACACTGATACAACACAAACACAACTTACACACTGATACAACACAAACACAACTTACACACTGATACAACTCAACACAACTTACACACTGATACAACACAAACACAACTTACACACTGATACAACACAAACACAACTTACACACTGATACAACACAAACACAACTTACACACTGATACAACTCAACACAAACACAACTTACACACTGATACAACTCAACACAGATTTAACACAACGTGCAAAATATGCACATAGAGGCAATAAACATTAACACAGTGTGTTTGTGCTGTAATACCCCATAATCTTCTTCCTGTCTTGAGTCACGTGTCAATTAGCGCAATATTAAGTGTAGTGAAAGTCAGACTGTGTTGTACAAACATAAGACACACACACAACTTCATCTGAATGAGACGGACTCTGAGCTTCTGATGGCATTCACTCAGTAATGGGCTTCTGCATACACGCTAGGGTTCTAGACTCAACTCTAAAGAACCCAGCCTGCTAATGTTTATTGTGTTGTCTAGTGATGACATGTTCACGAGCTGCCTAATTAATTAAATTAAAACTAAATCCATCACATGACGCGTCCCCATGGGAACCGCTGAGGTTCACTATAGCGTCTGATGGTGAATAAGAGCAGAAGTCTGCCTGCACCGATGCTCGTGGTGCTCGCCTGTGAAAGGATATTAGATATTATTCCTGCCATCATGAATCAAGAAATAATAAGAGTGATTTAAAAACACGTTAAAATATATTGCGAGTGATGTCGTCAGCTCTTCCATGATTGGCTAGAGAAGGAGCTGTCAATCAAAAACTAGTGGACCAATGGTGATGCTTAAACCCCAAACTTACATGAAACTGGAACCGCAAGCCTGAGCGGAATGAGCTTCAGATGTTCTCCATGAGCAGGCCCGAGGTCACCGCACACACACACACACACACACACACACACACACACACACACACACACACACACACACACACACACACACACACACACACACACACACACACACACACACACACACACACACACACAAAACAAGTGCTCTTAAAGGGCCTCGATGAAACACAATAGAGCTGACCTGAGGGAAGACATCAGTGCACAGATGCGAGTGACGAGAGGAAGAGTTGCCATGAATCTCTCGTGGCTCAGTCCAGATTCAGAATGAAAGCTTGGGTTCTTCAGTCATTGGGAACGCACTGACGTTCTCGAAACACTAAACACCCTTCGCTCCAGTTTAGCTGTTTGTGGGGAAGTGTGTGTGTCGTGGGCGGGTCGCTCGTGGTTCCTGGTGTGCCTGACGAATCGTGAAGTAATCAGGGTAAGGACAGGACTCGCCTCCCGCCCGAGCTCCAGTCAAAGGGTTAAGCAAACTGTGACAGTAATCCGTGACCCGCACGCCACTCAAGGTCTGGGTCCATCCATCACTGCAACACACAGCCGGTTCTGGAGCTCTGAAGCTGGTGAACTATAACAGTGCATGATCACAGACCAGCTTCACAGTAGAACAGCCTTATTTTACAAAGTCACTATGAAACATACATGGACAGTTCTGATGGAGTGGGCTTGAGCGAGCCAATTTACTGAAATCCTATTGTCTTCTGACCCTACAATGTACAACTCTAACTCCTCCTAGAGCTTTAACTCTACAAACTCCAAACTCGGCTCAGAGCTTCTGACTCTTCTGACTTAGTGTGCTATAACTTTTCTAACTGATCGGACTCAAGGTTTTCCTAAAATTGACGATCAAAACACGGAAAAATCCCCTCATTGACTGAATGTTCAGATGAGCCAAGACTGTTCAGATCTATCTATCTATCTATCTATCTATCTATCTATCTATCTATCTATCTATCTATCTATCTATCTATCTATCTATCTATCTATCTATCTATCTATCTATCTATCTATCTATCTATCTATCTATCTATCTATCTATCTATCTATCTATCTATCTATCTATCTATCTATCTATCTATCTATCTATCTATCTATCTATCTATCTATCTATCTATCGTTCCGTCCATCCATCAATTTCTGGTCCGGCTGTCTCAACAAACTTTTTATCTTGTTTATGGAATATTGCAGTGTTTATTCTATCGCTGCACATCATTATTGTGTTGATAATCTTGAGTCAGAATAACTTAATCTCTTCTCTGATGAAGAGGGCGGGGCCACCTGTCACTCACATGAGATCCACCAACAGCAAATCAATAGCAAAATCAAGCCCCGCCCTACATTTGTTCTTGTTTGAGAAGCGTTTCACTCGATATATGGCACAGGAAGAAAACATTAATGCCTACCCAAAAACACAGAGAAGATCATCTATACCAGTGGGAAACACTGAATGTGAGATGGTGGTCCAGTGGGTTAAACCATGGAGCTGAAATGCAGAAGGTTGCTGGTTCAATCCCAGCGCTCTCCACCAGTGTGTCCTTGAGCAAGGCACTTTACTCCATGTTGCTCCAGGGGGATTGTCCCTGTGATAAGGCACTGTAAGTCGCTTTGGATAAAAGCGTCTGCCAAATGTAAATGTAAATGAATGTGTTCTAGGACAATAGCCGCATGTTATGATTGCTTGAATGCACTACAGCTCATGGCAGTTTTACCCAGAAGTCTGTGCGTTTGACAGAGGAGCACCTGCAGATGGCGGGAACAGATGAGAGAGATGAAGAGAAACAGAGCGAAGGGTTAATGAATGCAGGGCCGGTCATTAGCCCTGCCATCTTCAGACCATCACATCTCTCTCATCCAGCGCGGGACGTTCCCTCCGCCTGCACTGTGATGGTCCGCTTGTGGAAGATAATGCCCTGGTCATGTTCAGCGGGAAAGCACAGGTCACATGATCTCCTCATTATCATTCCTGTAAGCGTTCCCATCTGTCAGCGGGTCCAGATTCACCTCATCACCACACTCAAGCCTTTTCACATTCTCAGGAGAAAAACTGCTTCCCGGTTTGGTTTGCAAGAATGAATGAAAAGCCAAAAATTCACAGGAAACGCACTTGAGACTCATGAACGTGTTCTGAGAGTGGATTTAAAAACCTGTAGTGTTTCTGCTATGTAATAAAAAAATTAAAAAGTAATTGCAACTTTTCCACTCAAATTACGATTTGATATCTCACAGTTTTGAGTTTATATCTTGCACAGTGCAGAAATCGTCTCGGTTAGGTAACCATGGTTCCTGAGTAGTGAACGAGACGCTGCGAACCATCGCTATGGGAACACCTTCGATGTGACGAATGTCTGAAGCCCTTATGTCATCACGCCATCCTATAGCCCCGCCCCGAGAATACGTCACGTGTGCTTCATATCAGAGAGCGACGCACTATTTCATCAGATTTCCCAGACAAAGGAAGTTATTTATGGAAGGTAAGGAAATGGCTGCCGTCGCTATGGGAACGATATACCATAACACCTTCACATACCTGAGAGTAGCTGGAAGACCGGGGAAAGACTCTAGGCGTTTCTCAATATCAAGGAAGGATCCTCGGAAGCCAGAATTCTGAGGATGCCACGTCATCGACATCCGTCGAAGGACTGTTCCAATGTCGAGGATCCTCGGAATTTCACCCACGGTCTGAGTCCTTCGTTCGAAAAATATGCCATATACAGGAAAGGATGCATACGAGTAGCCTTCATGCACTCAAATCACCCACAATCCTATGCGCTCAGCTTTGCTATCTTTGCTAGCGTTAACGGGGCAATATGCTTTCAAGTGTAAGTATTTACATTACCAAACATTTGTTATAACCGTAGTAAATATAAGTGAAGTTTAACGTTTAAATGCCAGTACAAATGACTACCGTATTGATATTATACAAATTACGTTATTGATGGCTAACGGACCTTTTCACTGACGTAATGACGTAATGACGTGCCCTTGCTAGCCTGTTCCATTTACGTGTTCTCCGAATGCTAGAGAGGAGCCTCGCCTAGCCTCTGAAGGAAGGACCAGTCCTGCAGAGGAAGCATCCTTGACACTGAGAAACACCTTCTGATGTATCAATGAGATGCACTGATAATTATAAACTAGAGACATTTAGAGACGCATACACTACAATTATTGTGACGATGTGAAGGGGGAGGAGAATTTATATGTGCGTCAGGTTTCTGGACAAGAAAGAATTCCTAGCTCCTCACTCCTCACTCATCGCTCCTCACTCCTCAGGAAGCTTCCTCACTCATCGCTCCTCACTCCTCGCTCCTCAGGAAGCTTCCTCACTCCTCATTCCTCGCTCCTCTTGAAGCTTCCTCACTCATCGCTCCTCACTCCTCAGGAAGCTTCCTCACTCCTCACTCCTCGCTCCTCAGGAAGCTTCCTCACTCATCGCTTCTCACTCCTCAGGAAGCTTCCTCACTCATCGCTCCTCACTCCTCAGGAAGCTTCCTCACTCATCGCTCCTCACTCCTCAGGAAGCTTCCTCACTCATCGCTCCTCACTCCTCAGGAAGCTTCCTCACTCATCGCTCCTCACTCCTCAGGAAGCTTCCTCACTCATTGCTCCTCACTCCTTAGGAAGCTTCTTCACTCATCGCTCCTCACTCCTCGCTCCTCAGGAAGCTTCCTCACTCATCGCTCCTCACTCCTCAAGAAGCTTCCTCACTCCTCACTGCTCGCTCCTCAGGAAGCTTCCTCACTCCTCACTCCTCGCTCCTCAGGAAGCTTCCTCACTCATCGCTTCTCACTCCTCAGGAAGCTTCCTCACTCATCGCTCCTCACTCCTCAGGAAGCTTCCTCACTCATCGCTCCTCACTCCTCAGGAAGCTTCCTCACTCATTGCTCCTCACTCCTTAGGAAGCTTCTTCACTCATCGCTCCTCACTCCTCGCTCCTCAGGAAGCTTCCTCACTCATCGCTCCTCACTCCTCAAGAAGCTTCCTCACTCATCACTCCTCGCTCCTCAGGTGGCTTCCTCACTCATCGCTCCTCACTCCTCGCTCCTCAGGAAGCTTCCTCACTCCTCACTCCTCACTCCTCAAGAAGCTTCCTCACTCATCACTCCTCGCTCCTCAGGAAGCTTCCTCACTCATCGCTCCTCACTCCTCAAGAAGCTTCCTCACTCATCACTCCTCGCTCCTCAGGAAGCTTCCTCACTCATCGCTCCTCACTCCTCAGGAAGCTTCCTCACTCCTCACTCCTCGCTCCTCAGGAAGCTTCCTCACTCATCGCTCCTCACTCCTCAGGAAGCTTCCTCACTCATCGCTCCTCACTCCTCAGGAAGCTTCCTCACTCATCGCTCCTCGCTCCTCAGGAAGCTTCCTCACTCATCGCTCCTCACTCCTCAGGAAGCTTCCTCACTCATCGCTCCTCGCTCCTCACTCCTCGCTCCTCAGGAAGCTTCCTCACTCATTGCTCCTCACTCCTCAGGAAGCTTCCTCACTCATCGCTCCTCGCTCCTCAGGAAGCTTCCTCACTCATCGCTCCTCGCTCCTCAGGAAGCTTCCTCACTCATCGCTCCTCACTCCTCAGGAAGCTTCCTCACTCATCGCTCCTCGCTCCTCACTCCTCGCTCCTCAGGAAGCTTCCTCACTCATCGCTCCTCACTCCTCAGGAAGCTTCCTCAATCCTCACTCCTCAGGAAGCTTCCTCACTCATCGCTCCTCACTCCTCAGGAAGCTTCCTCACTCATCGCTCCTCACTCCTCAGGAAGCTTCCTCACTCATCGCTCCTCGCTCCTCACTCCTCGCTCCTCAGGAAGCTTCCTCACTCATCGCTCCTCGCTCCTCAGGAATCTTCCTCACTCATCGCTCCTCACTCCTCAGGAAGCTTCCTCACTCATCGCTCCTCGCTCCTCGCTCCTCAGGAAGCTTCCTCACTCATCGCTCCTCACTCCTCAGGAAGCTTCTTCCTCACTCATCGCTCCTCACTCCTCAGAAAGCTTCCTCACTCATCGCTCCTCGCTCCTCGCTCCTCAGGAAGCTTCCTCGCTCCTCACTCCTCCCTCCTCGCTCCTCAGGAAGCTTCCTCACTCCTCACTCCTCAGTAAGCTTCCTCACTCCTCATTCCTCACTCCTCAGGAAGCTTCCTCACTCCTCAGGAAGCTTCCTCACTCCTCACTCCTCAGGATGCTTCCTCACTCCTCGCTCCTCAGGAAGCTTCCTCACTCCTCGCTCCTCAGGAAGCTTCCTCACTCCTCGCTCCTCAGGAAGCTTCCTCACTCCTCACTCCTAAGGAAGCTTCCTCACTCCTCGCTCCTCAGGAAGCTTCCTCACTCCTCCCTCCTCAGGAAGCTTCCTCACTCCTCAGGAAGCTTCCTCACTCCTCCCTCCTCAGGAAGCTTCCTCACTCCTCCCTCCTCAGGAAGCTTCCTCACTCCTCAGGAAGCTTCCTCACTCCTCACTCCTCAGGAAGCTTCCTCACTCCTCGCTCCTCAGGAAGCTTCCTCACTCCTCGCTCCTCAGGAAGCTTCCTCACTCCTCACTCCTAAGGAAGCTTCCTCACTCCTCGCTCCTCAGGAAGCTTCCTCACTCCTCACTCCTCAGGAAGCTTCCTCACTCCTCAGGAAGCTTCCTCACTCCTCGCTCCTCAGGAAGCTTCCTCACTCCTCACTCCTCAGGAAGCTTCCTCACTCCTCAGGAAGCTTCCTCACTCCTCAGGAAGCTTCCTCACTCCTCGCTCCTCAGGAAGCTTCCTCACTCCTCGCTCCTCAGGAAGCTTCCTCGCTCCTCAGGAAGCTTCCTCACTCCTCGCTCCTCAGGAAGCTTCCTCACTCCTCGCTCCTCAGGAAGCTTCCTCACTCCTCGCTCCTCAGGAAGCTTCCTCACTCCTCGCTCCTCAGGAAGCTTCCTCACTCCTCACTCCTCAGGAAGCTTCCTCACTCCTCGCTCCTAAGGAAGCTTCCTCACTCCTCGCTCCTCAGGAAGCTTCCTCACTCCTCGCTCCTAAGGAAGCTTCCTCACTCCTCGCTCCTCAGGAAGCTTCCTCACTCCTCAGGAAGCTTCCTCACTCCTCACTCCTAAGGAAGCTTCCTCACTCCTCACTCCTCAGGAAGCTTCCTCACTCCTCACTCCTCAGGAAGCTTCCTCACTCCTCGCTCCTCAGGAAGCTTCCTCACTCCTCGCTCCTCAGGAAGCTTCCTCACTCCTTGCTCCTCAGGAAGCTTCCTCACTCCTCACTCCTAAGGAAGCTTCCTCACTCCTCACTCCTCAGGAAGCTTCCTCACTCCTCAGGAATCCTCCTCACTCCTAAGGAAGCTTCCTCACTCCTCACTCCTCACGAATCCTCCTCACTCCTCAGGAAGCTTCCTCACTCCTCAGGAATCCTCCTCACTCCTCAGGAAGCTTCCTCACTCCTCAGGAATCCTCCTCACTCCTCAGGAAGCTTCCTCACTCCTCACTCCTCAGGAAGCTTCCTCACTCCTCACTCCTCAGGAATCCTCCTCACTCCTCAGGAAGCTTCCTCACTCCTCGCTCCTCAGGAAGCTTCCTCACTCCTCACTCCTCAGGAATCCTCCTCACTCCTCAGGAATCCTCCTCACTCCTCAGGAATCCTCCTCACTCCTCACTCCTCGCTCCTTGCAGTGCTATTGAGATGTCCATCAAGTTGGCTAATGATGGTTTCCGGGTCACTGGAGGGAGGAAACGAGGAAGCATCAGTTTGAGTATTGAGAAGCACATGTGATAATAAGAAGGGCAGCTGTCATGTCCAGCATTATCCGTGTGTTCTAGTGCGTTCTCTCACAACAGTGATTTTTAAGGGATCCAATCACAAACTACTTTAGAGCACATGTGATCGGATCACCAAGCCAACAGGCAAGGCCAGTGTTTGTGTGAGTTCCCAACATTCAGCAGGAAAACCCCTTTAGAGAGTGAAGACGAATGACGAGGACTCTTACTACATGAGCTAATGGTGTGGAAGCCAATCCCTGTCATGGGGTGTGAGTGTCATGTGACCTCTGAAGTGTGCACGAGACGCTCTCGAAGCATTAAAGCATGCTGGGTAACTGTAAAGCGTTATTGCAGTCTATGAGAGCTCCTCTGTGTTCTTCAGTCTCTGTCATCAGTGGAACAGATCTGACCTCATGACCTTTGAGTGAATGTGTCGGGCCATTTTAGGATCAAACCCGCCACACTCCTGAACACAAAAGAGTCCTGAACACCACACAACACTGCGGTCTCACTGATGACACACACGCACACACACGCGCACACATGCGTACACACGCACGCGTACACACGCGTGCAAAAACACACACAAACACACACACACACACACACACACACACACACACACACACACACACACACACACACACACACACACACACACACACAGGCATATGTGGTTTATACGCTCTGAGAGTGAGTAAGTGAGTGTGTGTGACCTGACGCTCTGAGAGTGTGTGTGTGTGTGTGACCTGACGCTCTGAGAGTGTGTGTGTGTGTGTGTGACCTGATGCTCTGAGAGTGTGTGTGTGACCTGACGCTCTGAGTGTGTGAGTGTGAGTGTGTGTGACCTGACGCTCTGAGAGTGTGTGAGTGTGTGTGACCTGACGCTCTGAGAGTGTGTGAGTGTGTGTGACCTGACGCTCTGAGTGTGTGTGAGTGTGTGACCTGACGCTCTGAGAGTGTGTGTGTGTGTGTGACCTGACGCTCTGAGAGTGTGTGTGTGACCTGACGCTCTGAGTGTGTGAGTGTGTGTGACCTGACGCTCTGAGTGTGTGAGTGTGTGTGACCTGACACTCTGAGAGTGTGTGTGTGACCTGACGCTCTGAGTGTGTGAGTGTGAGTGTGTGTGACCTGACGCTCTGAGAGTGTGTGAGTGTGTGTGACCTGACGCTCTGAGTGTGTGTGAGTGTGTGACCTGACGCTCTGAGAGTGTGTGTGTGTGTGACCTGACGCTCTGAGAGTGTATGAGTGAGTGTGTGACCTGACACTCTGAGTGTGTGAGTGAGTGTGTGTGACCTGACGCTCTGAGAGTGTGTGAGTGTGTGTGACCTGACACTCTGAGAGTGTGTGTGTGACCTGACGCTCTGAGAGTGTGTGAGTGTATGTGTGTGTGACCTGACACTCTGAGAGTGTGTGAATGTGTGACCTGACGCTCTGAGAGTTTGTGAGTGTGTGACCTGACACTCTGAGAGTGTGTGTGTGTGTGACCTGACGCTCTGAGAGTGTGTGAGTGTGTGACCTGACACTCTGAGAGTGTGTGTGTGTGTGACCTGACGCTCTGAGAGTGTGTGTGTGTGTGACCTGACGCTCTGAGAGTGTGTGAGTGTGTGACCTGACGCTCTGAGAGTGTGTGTGTGTGTGACCTGACACTCTGAGAGTGAGTGTGTGACCTGACACTCTGAGAGTGTGTGTGTGACCTGACACTCTGAGAGTGTGTGTGTGACCTGATGCTCTGAGAGTGAGTGTGTGTGACCTGACGCTCTGAGAGTGTGTGTGTGTGAGTGTGTGTGACCTGACGTTCTGAGAGTGTGTGAATGTGTGACCTGACGCTCTGAGAGTGTGTGAGTGTGTGACCTGACACTCTGAGAGTGTGTGAATGTGTGACCTGACGCTCTGAGAGTTTGTGAGTGTGTGACCTGACGCTCTGAGAGTGTGTGAGTGTGTGACCTGACGCTCTGAGAGTGTGTGAGTGTGTGACCTGACACTCTGAGAGTGAGTGTGTGACCTGACACTCTGAGAGTGTGTGTGTGACCTGACACTCTGAGAGTGTGTGTGTGACCTGATGCTCTGAGAGTGAGTGTGTGTGACCTGACGCTCTGAGAGTGTGTGTGTGTGAGTGTGTGTGACCTGACGTTCTGAGAGTGTGTGAATGTGTGACCTGACACTCTGAGAGTGTGTGAGTGTGTGTGACCTGACGTTCTGAGAGTGTGTGAATGTATGTGTGTGTGACCTGACGCTCTGAGAGTGTGTGAGTGTGAGTGTGTGTGACCTGACGCTCTGAGAGTGTGTGAGTGTGTGACCTGACACTCTGAGAGTGAGAGTGTGAGTGAGTGTGTGTGACCTGACACTCTGAGCGTGTGTGTGTGTGTGACCTGATGCTCTGAGAGTGAGTGAGTGTGTGACCTGATGCTCTGAGAGTGAGAGTGTGAGTGAGTGTGTGTGTGTGACCTGACACTCTGAGTGTGTGAGTGTGAGTGTGACCTGATGCTCTGAGAGTGAGAGTGTGAGTGAGTGTGTGTGTGTGACCTGACACTCTGAGTGTGTGAGTGTGAGTGTGACCTGACGCTCTGAGAGTGTGTGTGTGTGTGACCTGACACTCTGAGTGTGTGAGTGTGAGTGTGACCTGACGCTCTGAGAGTGTGTGCGTGTGTGTGTGTGTGACCTGACGCTCTGAGAGTGTGTGAGTGTGTGACCTGACACTCTGAGAGTGTGTGAGTGTGAGTGTGTGTGACCTGACGCTCTGAGAGTGTGACCTGACGCTCTGAGAGTGTGTGTGTGTGTGTGTGTGTGTGACCTGACACTCTGAGAGTGTGAGTGTGTGAGTGTGAGTGTGACCTGACGCTCTGAGAGTGTGACCTGACGCTCTGAGAGTGTGAGTGTGTGTGAGTGTGTGTGACCTGACACTCTGAGAGTGTGAGTGTGTGAGTGTGAGTGTGACCTGACGCTCTGAGAGTGAGTGTGTGTGACCTGACGCTCTGAGAGTGTGACCTGACGCTCTGAGAGTGTGAGTGTGTGTGAGTGTGTGTGACCTGACACTCTGAGAGTGTGTGTGTGTGTGTGTGACCTGACGCTCTGAGAGTGTGTGAGTGTGACCTGATGCTCTGAGAGTGAGAGTGTGAGTGAGTGTGTGTGACCTGACACTCTGAGTGTGTGAGTGTGAGTGTGACCTGACGCTCTGAGAGTGTGTGTGTGTGTGTGTGTGACCTGACGCTCTGAGAGTGTGTGAGTGTGACCTGATGCTCTGAGAGTGAGAGTGTGAGTGAGTGTGTGTGACCTGACACTCTGAGTGTGTGAGTGTGTGACCTGACGCTCTGAGAGTGTGTGAGTGTGTGACCTGACACTCTGAGAGTGTGTGAGTGTGAGTGTGTGTGACCTGACGCTCTGAGAGTGTGACCTGACGCTCTGAGAGTGTGTGTGTGTGTGTGTGTGACCTGACGCTTTGAGAGTGTGTGTGTGTGTGTGTGTGACCTGACGCTCTGAGAGTGTGTGAGTGTGTGACCTGACACTCTGAGAGTGTGTGAGTGTGAGTGTGTGTGACCTGACGCTCTGAGAGTGTGACCTGACGCTCTGAGAGTGTGTGTGTGTGTGTGTGTGACCTGACGCTCTGAGAGTGAGTGAGTGTGTGACCTGACGCTCTGAGAGTGAGTGAGTGTGTGACCTGACACTCTGAGAGTGTGTGTGTGACCTGACGCTCTGAGAGTGTGACCTGACGCTCTGAGAGTGAGTGAGTGTGTGACCTGACACTCTGAGAGTGTGTGTGTGACCTGACGCTCTGAGAGTGTGACCTGACGCTCTGAGAGTGTGTGACCTGACGCTCAGAGTGAGTGAGTGTGACCTGACACTCTGAGAGTGTGACCTGACGCTCTGAGAGTGTGACCTGACGTTCTGAGAGTGTGTGTGTGTGTGAGTGTGTGTGACCTGACGCTCTGAGAGTGTGACCTGACGTTCTGAGAGTGTGTGTGTGTGTGAGTGTGTGTGACCTGACGTTCTGAGAGTGTGTGAGTGTGTGTGACCTGACGTTCTGAGAGTGTGTGAATGTATGTGTGTGTGACCTGACGCTCTGAGAGTGTGTGTGTGTGTGAGTGTGAGTGTGACCTGACGCTCTGAGAGTGTGACCTGACGTTCTGAGAGTGTGTGTGTGTGTGAGTGTGTGTGACCTGACGTTCTGAGAGTGTGTGAGTGTGTGTGACCTGACGTTCTGAGAGTGTGTGAATGTATGTGTGTGTGACCTGACGCTCTGAGAGTGTGTGAGTGTGAGTGTGTGTGACCTGACGCTCTGAGAGTGTGTGAGTGTGTGACCTGACACTCTGAGCGTGTGTGTGTGTGTGACCTGACGCTCTGAGAGTGAGTGAGTGTGTGTGACCTGACGTTCTGAGAGTGTGTGAATGTATGTGTGTGTGACCTGACGCTCTGAGAGTGTGTGTGTGTGTGTGAGTGTGTGTGTGTGACCTGACGTTCTGAGAGTGAGTGAGTGTGTGTGACCTGACGTTCTGAGAGTGTGTGAATGTATGTGTGTGTGACCTGACGCTCTGAGAGTGTGTGAGTGTGAGTGTGTGTGACCTGACGCTCTGAGAGTGTGTGAGTGTGTGACCTGACACTCTGAGCGTGTGTGTGTGTGTGACCTGACGCTCTGAGAGTGAGTGAGTGTGTGACCTGACACTCTGAGAGTGTGTGAGTGTGAGTGTGACCTGATGCTCTGAGTGTGTGAGTGTGTGTGTGACCTGACGCTCTGAGAGTGTGAGTGTGACCTGACGCTCTGAGAGTGTGTGTGTGTGTGTGTGTGTGTGACCTGACGCTCTGAGAGTGTGTGTGTGTGTGACCTGACGCTCTGAGTGTGTGAGTGTGACCTGACGCTCTGAGAGTGTGTGTGTGTGTGTGTGTGACCTGACGCTCTGAGAGTGTGTGTGTGTGTGACCTGATGCTCTGAGAGTGAGTGAGTGTGTGACCTGACACTCTGAGAGTGTGTGAATGTGTGACCTGACGCTCTGAGAGTGTGTGAGTGTGTGACCTGACACTCTGAGAGTGTGTGAGTGTGTGACCTGACACTCTGAGAGTGTGTGTGTGACCTGACGCTCTGAGAGTGTGTGAGTGTGTGTGTGACCTGACGCTCTGAGAGTGTGTGTGTGACCTGACGTTCTGAGAGTGTGTGAATGTGTGACCTGACGCTCTGAGAGTGTGTGAGTGTGTGACCTGACACTCTGAGAGTGTGTGACCTGACACTCTGAGAGTGTGTGAGTGTGTGTGTGACCTGACGCTCTGAGAGTGTGTGTGTGTGTGTGTGACCTGACGCTCTGAGAGTGTGTGAGTGTGTGACCTGACACTCTGAGAGTGTGTGAATGTGTGACCTGACGCTCTGAGAGTGTGTGAGTGTGTGACCTGACACTCTGAGAGTGTGTGACCTGACACTCTGAGAGTGTGTGAGTGTGTGTGTGACCTGACGCTCTGAGAGTGTGTGTGTGTGTGTGACCTGACGTTCTGAGAGTGTGTGAATGTGTGACCTGACGCTCTGAGAGTGTGTGAGTGTGTGACCTGACACTCTGAGAGTGTGTGACCTGACACTCTGAGAGTGTGTGAGTGTGAGTGTGACCTGATGCTCTGAGTGTGTGAGTGTGAGTGTGTGTGTGACCTGACGCTCTGAGAGTGTGAGTGTGACCTGACGCTCTGAGAGTGTGTGTGTGTGTGACCTGACGCTCTGAGAGTGTGTGTGTGTGACCTGACGCTCTGAGAGTGAGTGAGTGTGTGACCTGATGCTCTGAGTGTGTGAGTGTGAGTGTGTGTGTGACCTGACGCTCTGAGAGTGTGTGAGTGTGTGTGTGACCTGACGCTCTGAGAGTGTGTGTGTGTGTGACCTGACGCTCTGAGAGTGTGTGTGTGTGTGACCTGACGCTCTGAGAGTGAGTGAGTGTGTGACCTGACACTCTGAGAGTGTGTGAGTGTGACCTGATGCTCTGAGTGTGTGAGTGTGAGTGTGTGTGTGACCTGACGCTCTGAGAGTGTGAGTGTGACCTGACGCTCTGAGAGTGTGTGTGTGTGTGACCTGACGCTCTGAGAGTGTGTGTGTGTGTGTGACCTGACGCTCTGAGTGTGTGAGTGTGAGTGTGACCTGACGCTCTGAGAGTGTGTGTGTGTGTGTGTGTGTGTGACCTGACGTTCTGAGAGTGTGTGAATGTATGTGTGTGTGACCTGACGCTCTGAGAGTGTGTGAGTGTGAGTGTGTGTGACCTGACGCTCTGAGAGTGTGTGAGTGTGTGACCTGACACTCTGAGCGTGTGTGTGTGTGTGACCTGACGCTCTGAGAGTGAGTGTGTGTGTGTGTGTGTGTGTGTGACCTGACGCTCTGAGAGTGTGTGTGTGTGTGACCTGACGCTCTGAGTGTGTGAGTGTGTGTGACCTGACGCTCTGAGTGTGTGAGTGTGAGTGTGACCTGACGCTCTGAGAGTGTGTGTGTGTGAGTGTGTGTGACCTGACGTTCTGAGAGTGTGTGAGACCTGACGTTCTGAGAGTGTGTGAATGTATGTGTGTGTGACCTGACGCTCTGAGAGTGTGTGAGTGTGAGTGTGTGTGACCTGACGCTCTGAGAGTGTGTGAGTGTGTGACCTGACACTCTGAGCGTGTGTGTGTGTGTGACCTGACGCTCTGAGAGTGAGTGAGTGTGTGACCTGACGCTCTGAGTGTGTGAGTGTGACCTGACGCTCTGAGAGTGTGTGTGTGTGTGTGTGTGTGTGACCTGACGCTCTGAGAGTGTGTGTGTGTGTGACCTGATGCTCTGAGAGTGAGTGAGTGTGTGACCTGACACTTTTGAGAGTGTGTGACCTGACACTCTAAGAGTGTGTGAGTGTGTGTGTGACCTGACGCTCTGAGAGTGAGTGAGTGTGTGACCTGACACTCTGAGAGTGAGTGAGTGTGTGACCTGACGTTCTGAGAGTGTGTGAATGTGTGACCTGACGCTCTGAGAGTGTGTGACCTGACACTCTGAGAGTGTGTGAGTGTGTGACCTGACACTCTGAGAGTGTGTGAGTGTGTGTGTGACCTGACACTCTGAGAGTGTGTGAGTGTGTGACCTGACACTCTGAGAGTGTGTGAGTGTGTGTGACCTGACGCTCTGAGAGTGTGTGTGTGACCTGACGCTCTGAGAGTGTGTGAGTGTGTGTGACCTGACGCTCTGAGAGTGTGTGTGTGTGTGTGTGACCTGACGCTCTGAGAGTGAGTTAGTGTGTCCTGACGCTCAGTGTATGTGTGTGTGTGACCTGACACTCTGAGAGTGTGTGAGTGTGAGTGTGTGTGACCTGACGCTCTGAGAGTGAGTGTGTGACCTGACGCTCTGAGAGTGTGTGTGTGACCTGACGCTCTGAGAGTGAGTGAGTGTGTGTGACCTGACGCTCTGAGAGTGTGAGTGTGTGTGACCTGACGCTCTGAGAGTGTGTGAGTGTGTGACCTGACGCTCTGTGTGTGACCTGACACTCTGAGAGTGTGAGTGTGTGTGACCTGACACTCTGAGAGTGTGAGTGTGTGTGACCTGACACTCTGAGAGTGTGTGAGTGACCTGACGCTCTGAGAGTGTGTGTGTGTGTGTGACCTGACGCTCTGAGAGTGTGTGAGTGTGTGACCTAACACTCTGAGAGTGTGTGAGTGTGTGTGACCTGACGCTCTGAGAGTGTGTGTGTGTGTGTGACCTGACGCTCTGAGAGTGAGTTAGTGTGTCCTGACGCTCAGTGTATGTGTGTGTGTGACCTGACACTCTGAGAGTGTGTGAGTGTGAGTGTGTGACCTGACGCTCTGAGAGTGAGTGTGTGACCTGACGCTCTGAGAGTGAGTTAGTGTGTCTTGACGCTCAGTGTATGTGTGTGTGTGACCTGACACTCTGAGAGTGTGTGAGTGTGTGTGTGTGACCTGACGCTCTGAGTGTGTGTGTGTGTGACCTGACGCTCTGAGAGTGAGTTAGTGTGTCCTGACGCTCAGTGTATGTGTGTGTGTGACCTGACACTCTGAGAGTGTGTGAGTGTGAGTGTGTGACCTGACGCTCTGAGTGTGTGTGTGTGTGACCTGACGCTCTGAGAGTGAGTTAGTGTGTCCTGACGCTCAGTGTATGTGTGTGTGTGACCTGACACTCTGAGAGTGTGTGAGTGTGTGTGTGTGACCTGACGCTCTGAGAGTGAGTGTGTGACCTGACGCTCTGAGTGTGTGTGTGTGACCTGACGCTCTGAGTGTGTGAGTGTGTGACCTGACACTCTGAGAGTGTGAGTGTGTGTGACCTGACACTCTGAGTGTGTGAGTGTGTGTGACCTGACGCTCTGAGAGTGTGAGTGTGTGTGACCAGACACTCTGAGTGTGTGTGTGACCTGACGCTCTGAGAGTGTGTGTGTGTGACCTGACACTCTGAGTGTGTGACTGTGAGTGTGTGTGACCTGACGCTCTGAGAGTGTGAGTGTGTGTGACCAGACACTCTGAGTGTGTGTGTGTGTGACCTGACGCTCTGAGAGTGTGTGTGTGTGTGTGACCTGACGCTCTGAGTGTGTGAGTGTGTGTGTGTGACCTGACGCTCTGAGAGTGTGTGTGTGTGACCTGACGCTCTGAGTGTGTGAGTGTGAGTGTGTGTGACCTGACGCTCTGAGAGTGTGTGACCTGACACTCTGAGTGTGTGAGTGTGTGTGACCTGACGCTCTGAGAGTGTGACTGTGAGTGTGTGTGACCTGACGCTCTGAGTGTGTGTGTGTGTGACCTGACGCTCTGAGTGTGTGTGACCTGACGCTCTGAGAGTGTGAGTGTGTGTGACCTGACGCTCTGAGAGTGTGACTGTGAGTGTGTGTGACCTGATGCTCTGAGTGTGTGAGTGTGTGTGTGTGTGTGTGACCTGACGCTCTGAGTCTGTGTGTGTGTGACCTGACGCTCTGAGTGTGTGTGTGTGACCTGATGCTCTGAGTGTGTGACTGTGAGTGTGTGTGACCTGACGCTCTGAGTGTGTGAGTGTGAGTGTGACCTGATGCTCTGACTGTGTGAGTGTGAGTGTGTGACCTGACGTTCTGAGAGTGTGTGAATGTGTGACCTGACGCTCTGAGAGTGTGTGAGTGTGTGACCTGACACTCTGAGAGTGTGTGTGTGTGTGACCTGACGCTCTGAGTGTGTGACTGTGAGTGACCTGACGCTCTGAGTGTGTGTGACCTGACACTCTGAGTGTGTGTGTGTGTGTGACCTGACACTCTGAGAGTGTGTGAGTGTGTGACCTGACACTCTGAGTGTGTGACTGTGAGTGACCTGACACTCTGAGTGTGTGACTGTGAGTGACCTGACGCTCTGAGTGTGTGTGACCTGACACTCTGAGTGTGTGTGTGTGTGACCTGACGCTCTGAGAGTGTGTGAATGTGTGACCTGACGCTCTGAGAGTGTGTGAGTGTGTGACCTGACACTCTGAGAGTGTGTGTGTGTGTGACCTGACGCTCTGAGTCTGTGTGTGTGTGACCTGACGCTCTGAGTGTGTGACTGTGAGTGACCTGACGCTCTGAGAGTGTGTGTTACCTGACATTCTGAGAGTGTGTGTGTGTGTGACCTGACGCTCTGAGAGTGTGTGTGTGTGACCTGACGCTCTGAGTGTGTGAGTGTGAGTGTGTGTGACCTGACGCTCTGAGAGTGTGTGACCTGACACTCTGAGTGTGTGAGTGTGAGTGTGTGTGACCTGACGCTCTGAGAGTGTGACTGTGAGTGTGTGTGACCTGACGCTCTGAGTGTGTGTGTGTGTGACCTGACGCTCTGAGTGTGTGTGACCTGACGCTCTGAGAGTGTGACTGTGAGTGTGTGTGACCTGACGCTCTGAGAGTGTGACTGTGAGTGTGTGTGACCTGATGCTCTGAGTGTGTGAGTGTGTGTGTGTGTGTGACCTGACGCTCTGAGTCTGTGTGTGTGTGACCTGACGCTCTGAGAGTGTGTGACCTGACACTCTGAGTGTGTGAGTGTGAGTGTGTGTGACCTGACGCTCTGAGAGTGTGACTGTGAGTGTGTGTGACCTGATGCTCTGAGTGTGTGAGTGTGTGTGTGTGTGTGACCTGACGCTCTGAGTCTGTGTGTGTGTGACCTGACGCTCTGAGTGTGTGTGTGTGACCTGATGCTCTGAGTGTGTGACTGTGAGTGTGTGTGACCTGACGCTCTGAGTGTGTGAGTGTGACCTGATGCTCTGAGTGTGTGAGTGTGAGTGTGTGACCTGACGTTCTGAGAGTGTGTGAATGTGTGACCTGACGCTCTGAGAGTGTGTGAGTGTGTGACCTGACACTCTGAGAGTGTGTGAGCGTGTGACCTGACACTCTGAGAGTGTGTGTGTGTGTGACCTGACGCTCTGAGTGTGTGACTGTGAGTGACCTGACGCTCTGAGTGTGTGTGACCTGACACTCTGAGTGTGTGTGTGTGTGTGACCTGACACTCTGAGAGTGTGTGAGTGTGTGACCTGACACTCTGAGTGTGTGACTGTGAGTGACCTGACACTCTGAGTGTGTGACTGTGAGTGACCTGACGCTCTGAGTGTGTGTGACCTGACACTCTGAGTGTGTGTGTGTGTGTGACCTGACGCTCTGAGTCTGTGTGTGTGTGACCTGACGCTCTGAGTGTGTGACTGTGAGTGACCTGACGCTCTGAGAGTGTGACTGTGAGTGACCTGACGCTCTGAGAGTGTGTGAGTGTGTGACCTGACACTCTGAGAGTGTGTGACCTGACACTCTGAGAGTGTGTGTGTGTGTGACCTGACGCTCTGAGTGTGTGACTGTGAGTGACCTGACGCTCTGAGAGTGTGTGTGTGTGACCTGACACTCTGAGTGTGTGACTGTGAGTGTGTGTGACCTGACGCTCTGAGAGTGTGAGTGTGTGTGACCAGACACTCTGAGTGTGTGTGTGTGTGACCTGACGCTCTGAGAGTGTGTGTGTGTGACCTGACGCTCTGAGTGTGTGAGTGTGTGTGTGTGACCTGACGCTCTGAGAGTGTGTGTGTGTGACCTGACGCTCTGAGTGTGTGAGTGTGAGTGTGTGTGACCTGACGCTCTGAGAGTGTGTGACCTGACACTCTGAGTGTGTGAGTGTGAGTGTGTGTGACCTGACGCTCTGAGAGTGTGACTGTGAGTGTGTGTGACCTGACGCTCTGAGTGTGTGTGTGTGTGACCTGACGCTCTGAGAGTGTGAGTGTGACCTGACGCTCTGAGAGTGTGTGTGTGTGTGTGTGTGTGACCTGACGCTCTGAGAGTGTGTGAGTGTGTGACCTGACACTCTGAGAGTGTGTGAGTGTGAGTGTGTGTGACCTGACGCTCTGAGAGTGTGACCTGACGCTCTGAGAGTGTGTGTGTGTGTGTGTGTGTGTGTGTGTGACCTGACGCTCTGAGAGTGAGTGTGTGTGACCTGACGCTCTGAGAGTGTGACCTGACGCTCTGAGAGTGTGAGTGTGTGTTAGTGTGTGTGACCTGACACTCTGAGTGTGTGAGTGTGAGTGTGACCTGACGCTCTGAGAGTGTGTGTGTGTGTGTGTGACCTGACGCTCTGAGAGTGTGTGAGTGTGACCTGATGCTCTGAGAGTGAGAGTGTGAGTGAGTGTGTGTGACCTGACACTCTGAGTGTGTGAGTGTGAGTGTGACCTGACGCTCTGAGAGTGTGTGTGTGTGTGTGTGTGTGTGTGTGACCTGACGCTCTGAGAGTGTGTGAGTGTGTGACCTGACACTCTGAGAGTGTGTGAGTGTGAGTGTGTGTGACCTGACGCTCTGAGAGTGTGACCTGACGCTCTGAGAGTGAGTGAGTGTGTGACCTGACGCTCTGAGAGTGAGTGAGTGTGTGACCTGACACTCTGAGAGTGTGTGTGTGACCTGACGCTCTGAGAGTGTGACCTGACGCTCTGAGAGTGTGTGACCTGACACTCTGAGAGTGTGTGTGTGACCTGACGCTCTGAGAGTGTGACCTGACGCTCTGAGAGTGTGTGACCTGACGCTCTGAGAGTGTGTGACCTGACGCTCAGAGTGAGTGAGTGTGACCTGACACTCTGAGAGTGTGTGTGTGACCTGACGCTCTGAGAGTGTGACCTGACGCTCTGTGAGTGTGTGACCTGACGCTCTGAGAGTGTGTGTGTGTGTGAGTGTGTGTGACCTGACGTTCTGAGAGTGTGTGAGTGTGTGTGACCTGACGTTCTGAGAGTGTGTGAATGTATGTGTGTGTGACCTGACGCTCTGAGAGTGTGTGAGTGTGAGTGTGTGTGACCTGACGCTCTGAGAGTGTGTGAGTGTGTGACCTGACACTCTGAGCGTGTGTGTGTGTGTGACCTGACGCTCTGAGAGTGAGTGAGTGTGTGACCTGACACTCTGAGAGTGTGTGAGTGTGAGTGTGACCTGATGCTCTGAGTGTGTGAGTGTGTGTGTGACCTGACGCTCTGAGAGTGTGAGTGTGACCTGACGCTCTGAGAGTGTGTGTGTGTGTGTGTGTGTGTGTGTGTGTGTGTGTGACCTGACGCTCTGAGAGTGTGTGTGTGTGTGACCTGACGCTCTGAGTGTGTGAGTGTGACCTGACGCTCTGAGAGTGTGTGTGTGTGTGTGTGTGACCTGACGCTCTGAGAGTGTGTGTGTGTGTGACCTGATGCTCTGAGAGTGAGTGAGTGTGTGACCTGACACTCTGAGAGTGTGTGAATGTGTGACCTGACGCTCTGAGAGTGTGTGAGTGTGTGACCTGACACTCTGAGAGTGTGTGAGTGTGTGACCTGACACTCTGAGAGTGTGTGTGTGACCTGACGCTCTGAGAGTGTGTGAGTGTGTGTGTGACCTGACGCTCTGAGAGTGTGTGTGTGTGTGACCTGACGTTCTGAGAGTGTGTGAGTGTGTGACCTGACACTCTGAGGGTGTGTGACCTGACACTCTGAGAGTGTGTGAGTGTGTGTGTGACCTGACGCTCTGAGAGTGTGTGTGTGTGTGAACTGACGTTCTGAGAGTGTGTGAGTGTGTGACCTGACACTCTGAGAGTGTGTGACCTGACGCTCTGAGAGTGTGTGTGTGTGTGACCTGACGCTCTGAGAGTGTGTGAGTGTGTGACCTGACACTCTGAGAGTGTGTGACCTGACACTCTGAGAGTGTGTGAGTGTGTGTGTGACCTGACGCTCTGAGAGTGTGTGTGTGTGTGTGTGACCTGACGCTCTGAGAGTGTGTGAGTGTGTGACCTGACACTCTGAGAGTGTGTGAATGTGTGACCTGACGCTCTGAGAGTGTGTGAGTGTGTGACCTGACACTCTGAGAGTGTGTGTGTGTGTGTGTGTGACCTGACGTTCTGAGAGTGTGTGAATGTGTGACCTGACGCTCTGAGAGTGTGTGAGTGTGTGACCTGACACTCTGAGAGTGTGTGACCTGACACTCTGAGAGTGTGTGAGTGTGTGTGTGACCTGACACTCTGAGAGTGAGTGAGTGTGAGTGTGACCTGATGCTCTGAGTGTGTGAGTGTGAGTGTGTGTGTGACCTGACGCTCTGAGAGTGTGTGTGTGTGTGTGACCTGACGCTCTGAGAGTGTGTGTGCGTGACCTGATGCTCTGAGAGTGAGTGAGTGTGTGACCTGACACTCTGGGAGTGTGTGAGTGTGTGTGTGTGACCTGACGCTCTGAGAGTGTGTGTGTGTGTGACCTGACGCTCTGAGAGTGTGTGTGTGTGACCTGACGCTCTGAGAGTGAGTGAGTGTGTGACCTGACACTCTGAGAGTGTTTGAGTGTGACCTGATGCTCTGAGTGTGTGAGTGTGAGTGTGTGTGTGACCTGACGCTCTGAGAGTGTGAGTGTGACCTGACGCTCTGAGAGTGTGTGTGTGTGTGACCTGACGCTCTGAGAGTGTGTGTGTGTGTGTGACCTGACGCTCTGAGTGTGTGAGTGTGACCTGACGCTCTGAGAGTGTGTGTGTGTGAGTGTGTGTGACCTGACGTTCTGAGAGTGTGTGAGTGTGTGTGACCTGACGTTCTGAGAGTGTGTGAATGTATGTGTGTGTGACCTGACGCTCTGAGAGTGTGTGAGTGTGAGTGTGTGTGACCTGACGCTCTGAGAGTGTGTGAGTGTGTGACCTGACACTCTGAGCGTGTGTGTGTGACCTGACGCTCTGAGAGTGAGTGAGTGTGTGACCTGACGCTCTGAGAGTGTGAGTGTGACCTGACGCTCTGAGAGTGTGTGTGTGTGTGTGTGTGACCTGACGCTCTGAGAGTGTGAGTGTGACCTGACGCTCTGAGAGTGTGTGTGTGTGTGTGTGACCTGACGCTCTGAGAGTGTGTGTGTGTGTGACCTGATGCTCTGAGAGTGAGTGAGTGTGTGACCTGACACTTTTGAGAGTGTGTGACCTGACACTCTAAGAGTGTGTGAGTGTGTGTGTGACCTGACGCTCTGAGAGTGAGTGAGTGTGTGACCTGACACTCTGAGAGTGTGTGACCTGACGTTCTGAGAGTGTGTGAATGTGTGACCTGACGCTCTGAGAGTGTGTGACCTGACACTCTGAGAGTGTGTGAGTGTGTGACCTGACACTCTGAGAGTGTGTGAGTGTGTGTGTGACCTGACACTCTGAGAGTGTGTGAGTGTGTGACCTGACACTCTGAGAGTGTGTGAGTGTGTGTGTGACCTGACGCTCTGAGAGTGTGTGTGTGTGTGTGACCTGACGCTCTGAGAGTGTGTGAGTGTGTGTGACCTGACGCTCTGAGAGTGTGTGTGTGTGTGTGTGTGACCTGACGCTCTGAGAGTGAGTTAGTGTGTCCTGACGCTCAGTGTATGTGTGTGTGTGACCTGACACTCTGAGAGTGTGTGAGTGTGAGTGTGTGTGACCTGACGCTCTGAGAGTGAGTGTGTGACCTGACGCTCTGAGAGTGTGTGTGTGACCTGACGCTCTGAGAGTGAGTGAGTGTGTGACCTGACGCTCTGAGAGTGTGAGTGTGTGTGACCTGATGCTCTGAGAGTGTGAGTGTGTGTGACCTGACGCTCTGAGAGTGTGTGAGTGTGTGACCTGACGCTCTGTGTGTGACCTGACACTCTGAGAGTGTGAGTGTGTGTGACCTGACACTCTGAGAGTGTGTGAGTGTGTGTGTGACCTGACGCTCTGAGAGTGTGTGTGTGTGTGACCTGACGCTCTGAGAGTGTGTGAGTGTGTGACCTGACACTCTGAGAGTGTGTGAGTGTGTGTGACCTGACGCTCTGAGAGTGTGTGTGTGTGTGTGTGACCTGACGCTCTGAGAGTGAGTTAGTGTGTCCTGACGCTCAGTGTATGTGTGTGTGTGACCTGACACTCTGAGAGTGTGTGAGTGTGAGTGTGTGTGACCTGACGCTCTGAGAGTGAGTGTGTGACCTGACGCTCTGAGAGTGTGTGTGTGACCTGACACTCTGAGAGTGAGTGAGTGTGTGACCTGACGCTCTGAGTGTGTGTGTGTGTGTGACCTGACGCTCTGAGAGTGAGTGAGTGTGTGACCTGACGCTCTGAGAGTGTGAGTGTGTGTGACCTGACGCTCTGAGAGTGTGAGTGTGTGTGACCTGACGCTCTGAGAGTGTGTGAGTGTGTGACCTGACGCTCTGAGTGTGTGTGTGTGTGTGACCTGACGCTCTGAGAGTGAGTGAGTGTGTGACCTGACGCTCTGAGAGTGTGTGTGTGTGTGACCTGACACTCTGAGAGTGTGAGTGTGTGTGACCTGACACTCTGAGAGTGTGTGAGTGTGTGTGTGACCTGACGCTCTTAGAGTGTGTGTGTTTGTGACCTGACGCTCTGAGAGTGTGTGAGTGTGTGACCTGACACTCTGAGAGTGTGTGACCTGACGCTCTGAGAGTGTGTGTGTGTGTGTGACCTGACGCTCTGAGAGTGAGTGTGTGACCTGACGCTCTGAGTGTGTGTGTGTGACCTGACGCTCTGAGTGTGTGAGTGTGTGACCTGACACTCTGAGAGTGTGAGTGTGTGTGACCTGACGCTCTGTGTGTGACCTGACACTCTGAGAGTGTGAGTGTGTGTGACCTGACACTCTGAGTGTGTGAGTGTGAGTGTGTGTGACCTGACGCTCTGAGTGTGTGTGTGACCTGACGCTCTGAGAGTGTGTGTGTGTGACCTGACACTCTGAGTGTGTGACTGTGAGTGTGTGTGACCTGACGCTCTGAGAGTGTGTGTGTGTGACCTGACGCTCTGAGAGTGTGTGTGTGTGTGACCTGACGCTCTGAGTGTGTGAGTGTGTGTGTGTGACCTGACGCTCTGAGAGTGTGTGTGTGTGACCTGACGCTCTGAGTGTGTGACCTGACGCTCTGAGAGTGTGTGACCTGACACTCTGAGTGTGTGAGTGTGAGTGTGTGTGACCTGACGCTCTGAGAGTGTGACTGTGAGTGTGTGTGACCTGACGCTCTGAGAGTGTGTGTGTGTGACCTGACGCTCTGAGTGTGTGACCTGACGCTCTGAGAGTGTGTGACCTGACACTCTGAGTGTGTGAGTGTGAGTGTGTGTGACCTGACGCTCTGAGAGTGTGACTGTGAGTGTGTGTGACCAGACACTCTGAGTGTGTGTGTGTGTGACCTGACGCTCTGAGAGTGTGTGTGTGTGTGACCTGACGCTCTGAGTGTGTGAGTGTGTGTGTGTGACCTGACGCTCTGAGAGTGTGTGTGTGTGACCTGACGCTCTGAGTGTGTGACCTGACGCTCTGAGAGTGTGTGACCTGACACTCTGAGTGTGTGAGTGTGAGTGTGTGTGACCTGACGCTCTGAGAGTGTGACTGTGAGTGTGTGTGACCTGACGCTCTGAGTGTGTGTGTGTGTGACCTGACGCTCTGAGTGTGTGTGACCTGACGCTCTGAGAGTGTGTGTGTGTGACCTGACGCTCTGAGTGTGTGAGTGTGAGTGTGTGTGACCTGACGCTCTGAGAGTGTGTGACCTGACACTCTGAGTGTGTGAGTGTGAGTGTGTGTGACCTGACGCTCTGAGAGTGTGACTGTGAGTGTGTGTGACCTGACGCTCTGAGTGTGTGTGTGTATGACCTGACGCTCTGAGTGTGTGTGACCTGACGCTCTGAGAGTGTGAGTGTGTGTGACCTGATGCTCTGAGTGTGTGAGTGTGACCTGATGCTCTGAGTGTGTGACTGTGAGTGTGTGTGACCTGACGCTCTGAGTCTGTGTGTGTGTGACCTGACGCTCTGAGTGTGTGTGTGTGACCTGATGCTCTGAGTGTGTGTGTGTGACCTGATGCTCTGAGTGTGTGACTGTGAGTGTGTGTGACCTGACGCTCTGAGTGTGTGAGTGTGACCTGATGCTCTGAGTGTGTGAGTGTGACCTGATGCTCTGAGTGTGTGAGTGTGAGTGTGTGAGTGTGTGACCTGACGTTCTGAGAGTGTGTGAATGTGTGACCTGACGCTCTGAGAGTGTGTGAGTGTGTGACCTGACACTCTGAGAGTGTGTGAGTGTGTGACCTGACACTCTGAGAGTGTGTGTGTGTGTGACCTGACGCTCTGAGTGTGTGTGACCTGACACTCTGAGTGTGTGTGTGTGTGTGACCTGACACTCTGAGAGTGTGTGTGTGTGTGACCTGACACTCTGAGAGTGTGTGAGTGTGTGACCTGACACTCTGAGTGTGTGACTGTGAGTGACCTGACACTCTGAGTGTGTGACTGTGAGTGACCTGACGCTCTGAGTGTGTGTGACCTGACACTCTGAGTGTGTGTGTGTGTGACCTGACGCTCTGAGAGTGTGTGAATGTGTGACCTGACACTCTGAGAGTGTGTGTGTGTGTGACCTGACGCTCTGAGTGTGTGACTGTGAGTGACCTGACGCTCTGAGTGTGTGTGACCTGACACTCTGAGTGTGTGTGTGTGTGTGACCTGACACTCTGAGTGTGTGTGTGTGTGTGACCTGTCACTCTGAGAGTGTGTGAGTGTGTGACCTGACACTCTGAGTGTGTGACTGTGAGTGACCTGACACTCTGAGTGTGTGTGACCTGACACTCTGAGTGTGTGTGTGTGTGACCTGACACTCTGAGAGTGTGTGAGTGTGTGACCTGACACTCTGAGAGTGTGTGTGTGTGTGACCTGACGCTCTGAGTGTGTGACTGTGAGTGACCTGACGCTCTGAGTGTGTGTGACCTGACACTCTGAGTGTGTGTGTGTGTGTGACCTGACACTCTGAGTGTGTGTGTGTGTGTGACCTGTCACTCTGAGAGTGTGTGAGTGTGTGACCTGACACTCTGAGTGTGTGACTGTGAGTGACCTGACGCTCTGAGTGTGTGTGACCTGACACTCTGAGTGTGTGTGTGTGTGACCTGACGCTCTGAGAGTGTGTGAATGTGTGACCTGACGCTCTGAGAGTGTGTGAGTGTGTGACCTGACACTCTGAGAGTGTGTGAGTGTGTGACCTGACACTCTGAGTGTGTGACTGTGAGTGACCTGACACTCTGAGTGTGTGACTGTGAGTGACCTGACGCTCTGAGTGTGTGTGACCTGACACTCTGAGTGTGTGTGTGTGTGACCTGACGCTCTGAGAGTGTGTGAATGTGTGACCTGACACTCTGAGTGTGTGTGTGTGTGTGACCTGACACTCTGAGAGTGTGTGAGTGTGTGACCTGACACTCTGAGTGTGTGTGTGTGTGTGTGTGACCTGACGCTCTGAGAGTGTGTGAATGTGTGACCTGACGCTCTGAGAGTGTGACCTGACACTCTGAGAGTGTGTGTGTGTGTGACCTGACGCTCTGAGTCTGTGACTGTGAGTGACCTGACGCTCTGAGAGTGTGTGAGTGTGTGACCTGACACTCTGAGAGTGTGTGTGTGTGTGAGTGTGTGACCTGACACTCTGAGAGTGTGTGTGTGTGTGAGTGTGTGACCTGACGCTCTGAGTCTGTGTGTGTGTGACCTGACGCTCTGAGTGTGTGACTGTGAGTGACCTGACGCTCTGAGAGTGTGTGTGTGACCTGACACTCTGAGTGTGTGAATGTGTGACCTGACGCTCTGAGAGTGTGAGTGTGTGTGACCAGACACTCTGAGTGTGTGTGTGTGTGACCTGACGCTCTGAGAGTGTGTGTGTGTGACCTGACGCTCTGAGTGTGTGTGACCTGACGCTCTGAGAGTGTGTGTGTGACCTGACGCTCTGAGTGTGTGAGTGTGAGTGTGTGTGACCTGACGCTCTGAGAGTGTGTGACCTGACACTCTGAGTGTGTGAGAGTGTGTGACCTGACGCTCTGAGAGTGTGACTGTGAGTGTGTGTGACCTGACGCTCTGAGTGTGTGTGTGTGTGTGTGTGTGACCTGACGCTCTGAGTGTGTGAGTGTGTGTGACCTGACGCTCTGAGAGTGTGAGTGTGTGTGACCTGACGCTCTGAGTGTGTGAGTGTGTGTGTGACCTGACGCTCTGAGTGTGTGAGTGTGTGTGTGACCTGACGCTCTGAGACTGTGAGTGACCTGATGCTCTGAGTGTGTGAGTGTGTGTGTGTGTGTGACCTGACGCTGTGAGTGTGTGACTGTGAGTGTGTGTGACCTGACGCTCTGAGTGTGTGAGTGTGTGTGTGTGTGTGACCTGATGCTCTGAGTGTGTGAGTGTGTGTGTGTGTGTGACCTGATGCTCTGAGTGTGTGACTGTGAGTGTGTGTGACCTGACGCTCTGAGTGTGTGAGTGTGAGTGTGACCTGATGCTCTGAGTGTGTGAGTGTGAGTGTGTGACCTGACGTTCTGAGAGTGTGTGAATGTGTGACCTGACACTCTGAGAGTGTGTGAGTGTGTGACCTGACACTCTGAGAGTGTGTGACCTGACACTCTGAGAGTGTGTGAGTGTGTGACCTGACACACTGAGTGTGTGACTGTGAGTGACCTGACGCTCTGAGTGTGTGTGACCTGACACTCTGAGTGTGTGTGTGTGTGTGATCTGACACTCTGAGAGTGTGAGAGTGTGTGACCTGACACTCTGAGAGTGTGTGAGTGTGTGACCTGACACTCTGAGAGTGTGTGAGTGTGTGACCTGACACTCTGAGAGTGTGTGACCTGACGCTCTGAGTGTGTGTGTGTGTGTGACCTGACACTCTGAGAGTGTGTGAGTGTGTGACCTGACACTCTGAGTGTGTGACTGTGAGTGACCTGACGCTCTGAGTGTGTGTGACCTGACACTCTGAGTGTGTGTGTGTGTGTGACCTGACACTCTGAGAGTGTGAGAGTGTGTGACCTGACACTCTGAGTGTGTGAGTGTGAGTGTGTGTGACCTGACGCTCTGAGAGTGTGAGTGTGTGTGACCTGACACTCTGAGTGTGTGTGTGTGACCTGACGCTCTGAGAGTGTGTGTGTGACCTGACGCTCTGAGTGTGTGAGTGTGTGTGTGTGACCTGACGCTCTGAGAGTGTGTGACCTGACGCTCTGAGAGTGTGACTGTGAGTGTGTGTGACCTGACGCTCTGAGAGTGTGAGTGTGTGTGACCTGACGCTCTGAGAGTGTGACTGTGAGTGTGTGTGACCTGATGCTCTGAGTGTGTGTGTGTGTGTGACCTGACGCTCTGAGTCTGTGTGTGTGTGTGACCTGACGCTCTGAGTGTGTGAGTGTGTGTGACCTGACGCTCTGAGAGTGTGAGTGTGTGTGACCTGACGCTCTGAGAGTGTGACTGTGAGTGTGTGTGACCTGATGCTCTGAGTGTGTGAGTGTGTGTGTGTGTGTGACCTGACGCTCTGAGTCTGTGTGTGTGTGACCAGTGGCGCGGGAAGTGGGGGTGCTGAGGGTGCTGCAGCACCCCCTGTCTGTGGGCTACTGTTTAACTGCTGGAAAATATATATATATATATTATTATTATATACTGTATATTTATACTGGAATATATGAGATTTTTCTATGAAAAGAGACTGTGCAGATATATGTTTGAGTTGAGTTGAATTTATTCAAATAAAATCAAGATGTGTATTAACCAATCAAATGTAGACTATCGTTGCCGTGCAACGTGAATGAGGGACGTAATTTCAGTTAGACACACGGAGCGCTGTGTGAATTTAAGCATGTCGCAAAAGAGAATTTCTGAGTTTTTTAAAAACCCTAAAAAAATAAAAGTTTCAAGGACGAGCGTGGATGATTCAACTGCCACCAACTCCGTGTCCAACTCAACCGCTGGCGACTGGCGATAACCTGGACGTGAGTCACATCTCTCACCCGCATCCATGCATTTGCCGTTTTTATAAATTAGTTCAGTGTTGTTTGCTGCTGTGGCTGCTTCGACACAAAGTGTGTTAGTATTCAAGTTTGCCGCCTGTTGTAGTTTACAACGTTCAAAATTGAGTATAAAATATTGTCAATAACTTAAATCTAAATTATCTGGGCCATCAAATTAATTCTAAAAAATGAATATCGCTTAGAATAGAGCTTTTAGTGTGACGTCACTATATAGACTGACTTTCTCTCAGCACCCCCAGCTGTGACTGACTTCCAGCGCCTCTGTGTGTGACCTGACGCTCTGAGTGTGTGTGTGTGACCTGACACTCTGAGTGTGTGACTGTGAGTGTGTGTGAACTGATGCTCTGAGTGTGTGAGTGTGAGTGTGTGAGTGTGAGAGTGTGTGACCTGACGCTCTGAGAGTGTGTGTGTGTGACCTGACGCTCTGAGAGTGTGTGAGTGTGAGTGTGTGAGTGTGACCTGACGTTCTGAGAGTGTGTGAGTGTGACCTGACGCTCTGAGAGTGTGTGTGTGTGTGACCTGACGCTCTGAGAGTGTGTGAGTGTGTGACCTGACACTCTGAGAGTGTGTGACCTGACACTCTGAGAGTGTGTGAGTGTGTGTGTGACCTGACGCTCTGAGAGTGTGTGTGTGTGTGTGTGACCTGACGCTCTGAGAGTGTGTGAGTGTGTGACCTGACACTCTGAGAGTGTGTGAATGTGTGACCTGACGCTCTGAGAGTGTGTGAGTGTGTGACCTGACACTCTGAGAGTGTGTGACCTGACGTTCTGAGAGTGTGTGTGTGTGTGACCTGACGCTCTGAGAGTGTGTGAGTGTGTGACCTGACACTCTGAGAGTGTGTGACCTGACACTCTGAGAGTGTGTGAGTGTGTGTGTGACCTGACGCTCTGAGAGTGTGTGACCTGACGTTCTGAGAGTGTGTGTGTGTGTGACCTGACGCTCTGAGAGTGTGTGAGTGTGTGACCTGACACTCTGAGAGTGTGTGACCTGACACTCTGAGAGTGTGTGAGTGTGAGTGTGACCTGACGCTCTGAGAGTGTGTGACCTGACGTTCTGAGAGTGTGTGTGTGTGTGACCTGACGCTCTGAGAGTGTGTGAGTGTGTGACCTGACACTCTGAGAGTGTGTGACCTGACACTCTGAGAGTGTGTGAGTGTGTGTGTGACCTGACGCTCTGAGAGTGTGTGTGTGTGTGTGTGACCTGACGCTCTGAGAGTGTGTGAGTGTGTGACCTGACACTCTGAGAGTGTGTGAATGTGTGACCTGACGCTCTGAGAGTGTGTGAGTGTGTGACCTGACACTCTGAGAGTGTGTGTGTGTGTGTGTGTGTGACCTGACGTTCTGAGAGTGTGTGAATGTGTGACCTGACGCTCTGAGAGTGTGTGAGTGTGTGACCTGACACTCTGAGAGTGTGTGACCTGACACTCTGAGAGTGTGTGAGTGTGTGTGTGACCTGACACTCTGAGAGTGAGTGAGTGTGAGTGTGACCTGATGCTCTGAGTGTGTGAGTGTGAGTGTGTGTGTGACCTGACGCTCTGAGAGTGTGTGTGTGTGTGTGACCTGACGCTCTGAGAGTGTGTGTGTGTGACCTGATGCTCTGAGAGTGAGTGAGTGTGTGACCTGACACTCTGGGAGTGTGTGAGTGTGAGTGTGACCTGATGCTCTGAGTGTGTGAGTGTGAGTGTGACCTGACGCTCTGAGAGTGTGTGAGTGTGTGTGTGACCTGACGCTCTGAGAGTGTGTGTGTGTGTGACCTGACGCTCTGAGAGTGTGTGTGTGTGACCTGACGCTCTGAGAGTGAGTGAGTGTGTGACCTGACACTCTGAGAGTGTGTGAGTGTGACCTGATGCTCTGAGTGTGTGAGTGTGAGTGTGTGTGTGACCTGACGCTCTGAGAGTGTGAGTGTGACCTGACGCTCTGAGAGTGTGTGTGTGTGTGACCTGACGCTCTGAGAGTGTGTGTGTGTGTGTGACCTGACGCTCTGAGTGTGTGAGTGTGACCTGACGCTCTGAGAGTGTGTGTGTGTGAGTGTGTGTGACCTGACGTTCTGAGAGTGTGTGAGTGTGTGTGACCTGACGTTCTGAGAGTGTGTGAATGTATGTGTGTGTGACCTGACGCTCTGAGAGTGTGTGAGTGTGAGTGTGTGTGACCTGACGCTCTGAGAGTGTGTGAGTGTGTGACCTGACACTCTGAGCGTGTGTGTGTGACCTGACGCTCTGAGAGTGAGTGAGTGTGACCTGACGCTCTGAGAGTGTGAGTGTGACCTGACGCTCTGAGAGTGTGTGTGTGTGTGTGTGTGTGTGACCTGACGCTCTGAGAGTGTGTGTGTGTGTGACCTGATGCTCTGAGAGTGAGTGAGTGTGTGACCTGACACTTTTGAGAGTGTGTGACCTGACACTCTAAGAGTGTGTGAGTGTGTGTGTGACCTGACGCTCTGAGAGTGAGTGAGTGTGTGACCTGACACTCTGAGAGTGTGTGACCTGACACTCTGAGAGTGAGTGAGTGTGTGACCTGACGTTCTGAGAGTGTGTGAATGTGTGACCTGACGCTCTGAGAGTGTGTGACCTGACACTCTGAGAGTGTGTGAGTGTGTGACCTGACACTCTGAGAGTGAGTGAGTGTGTGACCTGACGTTCTGAGAGTGTGTGAGTGTGTGACCTGACACTCTGAGAGTGTGTGAGTGTGTGTGTGACCTGACACTCTGAGAGTGTGTGAGTGTGTGACCTGACACTCTGAGAGTGTGTGAGTGTGTGTGTGACCTGACGCTCTTAGAGTGTGTGTGTGTGTGTGACCTGACGCTCTGAGAGTGTGTGAGTGTGTGTGACCTGACGCTCTGAGAGTGTGTGTGTGTGTGTGACCTGACGCTCTGAGAGTGAGTTAGTGTGTCCTGACGCTCAGTGTATGTGTGTGTGTGACCTGACACTCTGAGAGTGTGTGAGTGTGAGTGTGTGTGACCTGACGCTCTGAGAGTGAGTGTGTGACCTGACGCTCTGAGAGTGTGTGTGTGACCTGACGCTCTGAGAGTGAGTGAGTTTGTGACCTGACGCTCTGAGTGTGTGAGTGTGTGTGACCTGACGCTCTGAGAGTGTGAGTGTGTGTGACCTGACGCTCTGAGAGTGTGTGAGTGTGTGACCTGACGCTCTGTGTGTGACCTGACACTCTGAGAGTGTGAGTGTGTGTGACCTGACACTCTGAGAGTGTGTGTGTGACCTGACGCTCTGAGTGTGTGTGTGTGTGACCTGACGCTCTGAGAGTGTGTGAGTGTGTGACCTGACACTCTGAGAGTGTGTGAGTGTGTGTGTGACCTGACGCTCTGAGAGTGTGTGTGTGTGTGACCTGACGCTCTGAGAGTGTGTGAGTGTGTGACCTGACACTCTGAGAGTGTGTGAGTGTGTGTGACCTGACGCTCTGAGAGTGTGTGTGTGTGTGTGTGACCTGACGCTCTGAGAGTGAGTTAGTGTGTCCTGACGCTCAGTGTATGTGTGTGTGTGACCTGACACTCTGAGAGTGTGTGAGTGTGAGTGTGTGTGACCTGACGCTCTGAGAGTGAGTGTGTGACCTGACGCTCTGAGAGTGTGTGTGTGACCTGACACTCTGAGAGTGAGTGAGTGTGTGACCTGACGCTCTGAGTGTGTGTGTGTGACCTGACGCTCTGAGAGTGTGTGTGTGACCTGACGCTCTGAGTGTGTGAGTGTGTGTGTGTGACCTGACGCTCTGAGAGTGTGTGACCTGACGCTCTGAGAGTGTGACTGTGAGTGTGTGTGACCTGACGCTCTGAGAGTGTGAGTGTGTGTGACCTGACGCTCTGAGAGTGTGACTGTGAGTGTGTGTGACCTGATGCTCTGAGTGTGTGTGTGTGTGTGACCTGACGCTCTGAGTCTGTGTGTGTGTGTGACCTGACGCTCTGAGTGTGTGAGTGTGTGTGACCTGACGCTCTGAGAGTGTGAGTGTGTGTGACCTGACGCTCTGAGAGTGTGACTGTGAGTGTGTGACCTGATGCTCTGAGTGTGTGAGTGTGTGTGTGTGTGTGACCTGACGCTCTGAGTCTGTGTGTGTGTGACCTGACGCTCTGAGTGTGTGTGTGTGACCTGACACTCTGAGTGTGTGACTGTGAGTGTGTGAGTGTGAGAGTGTGTGACCTGACGCTCTGAGAGTGTGTGTGTGTGACCTGACGCTCTGAGAGTGTGTGAGTGTGAGTGTGTGAGTGTGACCTGACGTTCTGAGAGTGTGTGAGTGTGACCTGACGCTCTGAGAGTGTGAGTGTGTGTGACCTGACGCTCTGAGAGTGTGACTGTGAGTGTGTGTGACCTGATGCTCTGAGTGTGTGTGTGTGTGTGACCTGACGCTCTGAGTCTGTGTGTGTGTGTGACCTGACGCTCTGAGTGTGTGAGTGTGTGTGACCTGACGCTCTGAGAGTGTGAGTGTGTGTGACCTGACGCTCTGAGAGTGTGACTGTGAGTGTGTGACCTGATGCTCTGAGTGTGTGAGTGTGTGTGTGTGTGTGACCTGACGCTCTGAGTCTGTGTGTGTGTGACCTGACGCTCTGAGTGTGTGTGTGTGACCTGACACTCTGAGAGTGTGTGAGTGTGTGTGACCTGACGCTCTGAGAGTGTGTGTGTGTGTGTGACCTGACGCTCTGAGAGTGAGTTAGTGTGTCCTGACGCTCAGTGTATGTGTGTGTGTGACCTGACACTCTGAGAGTGTGTGAGTGTGAGTGTGTGTGACCTGACGCTCTGAGAGTGAGTGTGTGACCTGACGCTCTGAGAGTGTGTGTGTGACCTGACGCTCTGAGAGTGAGTGAGTGTGTGACCTGACGCTCTGAGAGTGTGAGTGTGTGTGACCTGACGCTCTGAGAGTGTGAGTGTGTGTGACCTGACGCTCTGAGAGTGTGTGAGTGTGTGACCTGACGCTCTGTGTGTGACCTGACACTCTGAGAGTGTGAGTGTGTGTGACCTGACACTCTGAGAGTGTGTGAGTGTGTGTGTGACCTGACGCTCTGAGAGTGTGTGTGTGTGTGACCTGACGCTCTGAGAGTGTGTGAGTGTGTGACCTGACACTCTGAGAGTGTGTGAGTGTGTGTGACCTGACGCTCTGAGAGTGTGTGTGTGTGTGTGTGACCTGACGCTCTGAGAGTGAGTTAGTGTGTCCTGACGCTCAGTGTATGTGTGTGTGTGACCTGACACTCTGAGAGTGTGTGAGTGTGAGTGTGTGTGACCTGACGCTCTGAGAGTGAGTGTGTGACCTGACGCTCTGAGAGTGTGTGTGTGACCTGACACTCTGAGAGTGAGTGAGTGTGTGACCTGACGCTCTGAGTGTGTGTGTGTGACCTGACGCTCTGAGAGTGTGTGTGTGACCTGACGCTCTGAGTGTGTGAGTGTGTGTGTGTGACCTGACGCTCTGAGAGTGTGTGACCTGACGCTCTGAGAGTGTGACTGTGAGTGTGTGTGACCTGACGCTCTGAGAGTGTGAGTGTGTGTGACCTGACGCTCTGAGAGTGTGACTGTGAGTGTGTGTGACCTGATGCTCTGAGTGTGTGTGTGTGTGTGACCTGACGCTCTGAGTCTGTGTGTGTGTGTGACCTGACGCTCTGAGTGTGTGAGTGTGTGTGACCTGACGCTCTGAGAGTGTGAGTGTGTGTGACCTGACGCTCTGAGAGTGTGACTGTGAGTGTGTGACCTGATGCTCTGAGTGTGTGAGTGTGTGTGTGTGTGTGACCTGACGCTCTGAGTCTGTGTGTGTGTGACCTGACGCTCTGAGTGTGTGTGTGTGACCTGACACTCTGAGTGTGTGACTGTGAGTGTGTGAGTGTGAGAGTGTGTGACCTGACGCTCTGAGAGTGTGTGTGTGTGACCTGACGCTCTGAGAGTGTGTGAGTGTGAGTGTGTGAGTGTGACCTGACGTTCTGAGAGTGTGTGAGTGTGACCTGACGCTCTGAGAGTGTGAGTGTGTGTGACCTGACGCTCTGAGAGTGTGACTGTGAGTGTGTGTGACCTGATGCTCTGAGTGTGTGTGTGTGTGTGACCTGACGCTCTGAGTCTGTGTGTGTGTGTGACCTGACGCTCTGAGTGTGTGAGTGTGTGTGACCTGACGCTCTGAGAGTGTGAGTGTGTGTGACCTGACGCTCTGAGAGTGTGACTGTGAGTGTGTGACCTGATGCTCTGAGTGTGTGAGTGTGTGTGTGTGTGTGACCTGACGCTCTGAGTCTGTGTGTGTGTGACCTGACGCTCTGAGTGTGTGTGTGTGACCTGACACTCTGAGAGTGTGTGAGTGTGTGTGACCTGACGCTCTGAGAGTGTGTGTGTGTGTGTGACCTGACGCTCTGAGAGTGAGTTAGTGTGTCCTGACGCTCAGTGTATGTGTGTGTGTGACCTGACACTCTGAGAGTGTGTGAGTGTGAGTGTGTGTGACCTGACGCTCTGAGAGTGAGTGTGTGACCTGACGCTCTGAGAGTGTGTGTGTGACCTGACGCTCTGAGAGTGAGTGAGTGTGTGACCTGACGCTCTGAGAGTGTGAGTGTGTGTGACCTGACGCTCTGAGAGTGTGAGTGTGTGTGACCTGACGCTCTGAGAGTGTGTGAGTGTGTGACCTGACGCTCTGTGTGTGACCTGACACTCTGAGAGTGTGAGTGTGTGTGACCTGACACTCTGAGAGTGTGTGAGTGTGTGTGTGACCTGACGCTCTGAGAGTGTGTGTGTGTGTGACCTGACGCTCTGAGAGTGTGTGAGTGTGTGACCTGACACTCTGAGAGTGTGTGAGTGTGTGTGACCTGACGCTCTGAGAGTGTGTGTGTGTGTGTGTGACCTGACGCTCTGAGAGTGAGTTAGTGTGTCCTGACGCTCAGTGTATGTGTGTGTGTGACCTGACACTCTGAGAGTGTGTGAGTGTGAGTGTGTGTGACCTGACGCTCTGAGAGTGAGTGTGTGACCTGACGCTCTGAGAGTGTGTGTGTGACCTGACACTCTGAGAGTGAGTGAGTGTGTGACCTGACGCTCTGAGTGTGTGTGTGTGACCTGACGCTCTGAGAGTGTGTGTGTGACCTGACGCTCTGAGTGTGTGAGTGTGTGTGTGTGACCTGACGCTCTGAGAGTGTGTGACCTGACGCTCTGAGAGTGTGACTGTGAGTGTGTGTGACCTGACGCTCTGAGAGTGTGAGTGTGTGTGACCTGACGCTCTGAGAGTGTGACTGTGAGTGTGTGTGACCTGATGCTCTGAGTGTGTGTGAGTGTGTGACCTGACACTCTGAGAGTGTGTGAGTGTGTGACCTGACACTCTGAGAGTGTGTGTGTGTGTGACCTGACGCTCTGAGTGTGTGTGACCTGACACTCTGAGTGTGTGTGTGTGTGTGACCTGACACTCTGAGAGTGTGTGTGTGTGTGACCTGACACTCTGAGAGTGTGTGAGTGTGTGACCTGACACTCTGAGTGTGTGACTGTGAGTGACCTGACACTCTGAGTGTGTGACTGTGAGTGACCTGACGCTCTGAGTGTGTGTGACCTGACACTCTGAGTGTGTGTGTGTGTGACCTGACGCTCTGAGAGTGTGTGAATGTGTGACCTGACACTCTGAGAGTGTGTGTGTGTGTGACCTGACGCTCTGAGTGTGTGACTGTGTGACCTGACACTCTGAGTGTGTGACTGTGAGTGACCTGACACTCTGAGTGTGTGTGACCTGACACTCTGAGTGTGTGTGTGTGTGACCTGACACTCTGAGAGTGTGTGAGTGTGTGACCTGACACTCTGAGAGTGTGTGTGTGTGTGACCTGACGCTCTGAGTGTGTGACTGTGAGTGACCTGACGCTCTGAGTGTGTGTGACCTGACACTCTGAGTGTGTGTGTGTGTGTGACCTGACACTCTGAGTGTGTGTGTGTGTGTGACCTGTCACTCTGAGAGTGTGTGAGTGTGTGACCTGACACTCTGAGTGTGTGACTGTGAGTGACCTGACACTCTGAGTGTGTGACTGTGAGTGACCTGACGCTCTGAGTGTGTGTGACCTGACACTCTGAGTGTGTGTGTGTGTGACCTGACGCTCTGAGAGTGTGTGAATGTGTGACCTGACGCTCTGAGAGTGTGTGAGTGTGTGACCTGACACTCTGAGAGTGTGTGAGTGTGTGACCTGACACTCTGAGTGTGTGACTGTGAGTGACCTGACACTCTGAGTGTGTGACTGTGAGTGACCTGACGCTCTGAGTGTGTGTGACCTGACACTCTGAGTGTGTGTGTGTGTGACCTGACGCTCTGAGAGTGTGTGAATGTGTGACCTGACACTCTGAGTGTGTGTGTGTGTGTGACCTGACACTCTGAGAGTGTGTGAGTGTGTGACCTGACGCTCTGAGAGTGTGTGACCTGACACTCTGAGAGTGTGTGTGTGTGTGACCTGACGCTCTGAGAGTGTGTGAATGTGTGACCTGACGCTCTGAGAGTGTGTGAATGTGTGACCTGACGCTCTGAGAGTGTGTGACCTGACACTCTGAGAGTGTGTGTGTGTGACCTGACGCTCTGAGAGTGTGTGAATGTGTGACCTGACGCTCTGAGAGTGTGTGACCTGACACTCTGAGAGTGTGTGTGTGTGTGACCTGACGCTCTGAGTCTGTGACTGTGAGTGACCTGACACTCTGAGTGTGTGTGTGTGTGTGACCTGACGCTCTGAGAGTGTGTGAATGTGTGACCTGACGCTCTGAGAGTGTGTGACCTGACACTCTGAGAGTGTGTGTGTGTGACCTGACGCTCTGAGAGTGTGTGAATGTGTGACCTGACGCTCTGAGAGTGTGTGACCTGACACTCTGAGAGTGTGTGTGTGTGTGACCTGACGCTCTGAGTCTGTGACTGTGAGTGACCTGACACTCTGAGTGTGTGTGTGTGTGTGACCTGACGCTCTGAGAGTGTGTGAATGTGTGACCTGACGCTCTGAGAGTGTGTGACCTGACACTCTGAGAGTGTGTGTGTGTGTGACCTGACGCTCTGAGTCTGTGACTGTGAGTGACCTGACGCTCTGAGAGTGTGTGAGTGTGTGACCTGACACTCTGAGAGTGTGTGTGTGTGTGAGTGTGTGACCTGACACTCTGAGAGTGTGTGTGTGTGTGAGTGTGTGACCTGACGCTCTGAGTCTGTGTGTGTGTGACCTGACGCTCTGAGTGTGTGACTGTGAGTGACCTGACGCTCTGAGAGTGTGTGTGTGACCTGACACTCTGAGTGTGTGACTGTGAGTGTGTGTGACCTGACGCTCTGAGAGTGTGAGTGTGTGTGACCAGACACTCTGAGTGTGTGTGTGTGTGACCTGACGCTCTGAGAGTGTGTGTGTGTGTGACCTGACGCTCTGAGTGTGTGTGTGTGACCTGACGCTCTGAGAGTGTGTGTGTGACCTGACGCTCTGAGTGTGTGAGTGTGAGTGTGTGTGACCTGACGCTCTGAGAGTGTGTGACCTGACACTCTGAGTGTGTGAGAGTGTGTGACCTGACGCTCTGAGAGTGTGACTGTGAGTGTGTGTGACCTGACGCTCTGAGTGTGTGTGTGTGTGACCTGACGCTCTGAGTGTGTGAGTGTGTGTGACCTGACGCTCTGAGAGTGTGAGTGTGTGTGACCTGACGCTCTGAGTGTGTGAGTGTGTGTGTGACCTGACGCTCTGAGTGTGTGAGTGTGTGTGACCTGACGCTCTGAGACTGTGAGTGACCTGATGCTCTGAGTGTGTGAGTGTGTGTGACCTGACGCTGTGAGTGTGTGACTGTGAGTGTGTGTGACCTGACGCTCTGAGTGTGTGAGTGTGTGTGTGTGTGTGACCTGATGCTCTGAGTGTGTGAGTGTGTGTGTGTGTGTGACCTGATGCTCTGAGTGTGTGACTGTGAGTGTGTGTGACCTGACGCTCTGAGTGTGTGAGTGTGAGTGTGACCTGATGCTCTGAGTGTGTGAGTGTGAGTGTGTGACCTGACGTTCTGAGAGTGTGTGAATGTGTGACCTGACACTCTGAGAGTGTGTGAGTGTGTGACCTGACACTCTGAGAGTGTGTGCCCTGACGCTCTGAGTGTGTGTGTGTGTGTGACCTGACACTCTGAGAGTGTGTGAGTGTGTGACCTGACACTCTGAGTGTGTGACTGTGAGTGACCTGACGCTCTGAGTGTGTGTGACCTGACACTCTGAGTGTGTGTGTGTGTGTGACCTGACACTCTGAGAGTGTGAGAGTGTGTGACCTGACACTCTGAGAGTGTGTGAGTGTGTGACCTGACACTCTGAGAGTGTGTGAGTGTGTGACCTGACACTCTGAGAGTGTGTGACCTGACGCTCTGAGTGTGTGTGTGTGTGACCTGACACTCTGAGAGTGTGTGAGTGTGTGACCTGACACTCTGAGTGTGTGACTGTGAGTGACCTGACGCTCTGAGTGTGTGTGACCTGACACTCTGAGTGTGTGTGTGTGTGTGACCTGACACTCTGAGAGTGTGTGACCTGACACTCTGAGTGTGTGAGTGTGAGTGTGTGTGACCTGACGCTCTGAGAGTGTGAGTGTGTGTGACCTGACACTCTGAGTGTGTGTGTGTGACCTGACGCTCTGAGAGTGTGTGTGTGACCTGACGCTCTGAGTGTGTGAGTGTGTGTGTGTGACCTGACGCTCTGAGAGTGTGTGACCTGACGCTCTGAGAGTGTGACTGTGAGTGTGTGTGACCTGACGCTCTGAGAGTGTGAGTGTGTGTGACCTGACGCTCTGAGAGTGTGACTGTGAGTGTGTGTGACCTGATGCTCTGAGTGTGTGTGTGTGTGTGACCTGACGCTCTGAGTCTGTGTGTGTGTGTGACCTGACGCTCTGAGTGTGTGAGTGTGTGTGACCTGACGCTCTGAGAGTGTGACTGTGTGTGTGTGTGACCTGACGCTCTGAGAGTGTGAGTGTGTGTGACCTGACGCTCTGAGAGTGTGACTGTGAGTGTGTGTGACCTGATGCTCTGAGTGTGTGAGTGTGTGTGTGTGTGTGACCTGACGCTCTGAGTCTGTGTGTGTGTGACCTGACGCTCTGAGTGTGTGTGTGTGACCTGACACTCTGAGTGTGTGACTGTGAGTGTGTGTGAACTGATGCTCTGAGTGTGTGAGTGTGAGTGTGTGAGTGTGAGAGTGTGTGACCTGACGCTCTGAGAGTGTGTGTGTGTGACCTGACGCTCTGAGAGTGTGTGAGTGTGAGTGTGTGAGTGTGACCTGACGTTCTGAGAGTGTGTGAGTGTGACCTGACGCTCTGAGAGTGTGTGAATGTGTGACCTGACGCTCTGAGAGTGTGTGAGTGTGAGTGTGTGTGACCTGACGCTCTGAGAGTGTGTGAGTGTGTGTGTGACCTGACGCTCTGAGAGTGTGTGTGTGTGTGTGACCTGACGCTCTGAGAGTGTGTGTGTGTGACCTGACGCTCTGAGAGTGAGTGAGTGTGTGACCTGACACTCTGAGAGTGTGTGAGTGTGACCTGATGCTCTGAGTGTGTGAGTGTGAGTGTGTGTGTGACCTGACGCTCTGAGAGTGTGAGTGTGACCTGACGCTCTGAGAGTGTGTTTGTGTGTGACCTGACGCTCTGAGAGTGTGTGTGTGTGTGTGACCTGACGCTCTGAGTGTGTGAGTGTGACCTGACGCTCTGAGAGTGTGTGTGTGTGAGTGTGTGTGACCTGACGTTCTGAGAGTGTGTGAATGTATGTGTGTGTGACCTGACGCTCTGAGAGTGTGTGAGTGTGAGTGTGTGTGACCTGACGCTCTGAGAGTGTGTGAGTGTGTGACCTGACACTCTGAGCGTGTGTGTGTGACCTGACGCTCTGAGAGTGAGTGAGTGTGACCTGACGCTCTGAGAGTGTGAGTGTGTGTGTGACCTGACGCTCTGAGAGTGTGTGTGTGTGTGTGACCTGACGCTCTGAGAGTGTGAGTGTGACCTGACGCTCTGAGAGTGTGTGTGTGTGTGTGTGTGTGTGACCTGACGCTCTGAGAGTGTGTGTGTGTGTGACCTGATGCTCTGAGAGTGAGTGAGTGTGTGACCTGACACTTTTGAGAGTGTGTGACCTGACACTCTAAGAGTGTGTGAGTGTGTGTGTGACCTGACGCTCTGAGAGTGAGTGAGTGTGTGACCTGACACTCTGAGAGTGTGTGACCTGACACTCTGAGAGTGAGTGAGTGTGTGACCTGACGTTCTGAGAGTGTGTGAATGTGTGACCTGACGCTCTGAGAGTGTGTGACCTGACACTCTGAGAGTGAGTGAGTGTGTGACCTGACGTTCTGAGAGTGTGTGAATGTGTGACCTGACACTCTGAGAGTGTGTGAGTGTGTGTGTGACCTGACACTCTGAGAGTGTGTGACCTGACACTCTGAGAGTGTGTGAGTGTGTGTGTGACCTGACGCTCTTAGAGTGTGTGTGTGTGTGTGACCTGACGCTCTGAGAGTGTGTGAGTGTGTGTGACCTGACGCTCTGAGAGTGTGTGTGTGTGTGTGACCTGACGCTCTGAGAGTGAGTTAGTGTGTCCTGACGCTCAGTGTATGTGTGTGTGTGACCTGACACTCTGAGAGTGTGTGAGTGTGAGTGTGTGTGACCTGACGCTCTGAGAGTGAGTGTGTGACCTGACGCTCTGAGAGTGTGTGTGTGACCTGACGCTCTGAGAGTGAGTGAGTTTGTGACCTGACGCTCTGAGTGTGTGAGTGTGTGTGACCTGACGCTCTGAGAGTGTGAGTGTGTGTGACCTGACGCTCTGAGAGTGTGTGAGTGTGTGACCTGACGCTCTGTGTGTGACCTGACACTCTGAGAGTGTGAGTGTGTGTGACCTGACACTCTGAGAGTGTGTGAGTGTGTGTGTGACCTGACGCTCTGAGAGTGTGTGTGTGTGTGACCTGACGCTCTGAGAGTGTGTGAGTGTGTGACCTGACACTCTGAGAGTGTGTGAGTGTGTGTGACCTGACGCTCTGAGAGTGTGTGTGTGTGTGTGTGACCTGACGCTCTGAGAGTGAGTTAGTGTGTCCTGACGCTCAGTGTATGTGTGTGTGTGACCTGACACTCTGAGAGTGTGTGAGTGTGAGTGTGTGTGACCTGACGCTCTGAGAGTGAGTGTGTGACCTGACACTCTGAGAGTGAGTGTGTGTGTGACCTGACACTCTGAGAGTGAGTGAGTGTGTGACCTGACGCTCTGAGTGTGTGTGTGTGACCTGACGCTCTGAGAGTGTGTGTGTGACCTGACGCTCTGAGTGTGTGAGTGTGTGTGTGTGACCTGACGCTCTGAGAGTGTGTGACCTGACGCTCTGAGAGTGTGACTGTGAGTGTGTGTGACCTGACGCTCTGAGAGTGTGAGTGTGTGTGACCTGACGCTCTGAGAGTGTGACTGTGAGTGTGTGTGACCTGATGCTCTGAGTGTGTGTGTGTGTGTGACCTGACGCTCTGAGTCTGTGTGTGTGTGTGACCTGACGCTCTGAGTGTGTGAGTGTGTGTGACCTGACGCTCTGAGAGTGTGAGTGTGTGTGACCTGACGCTCTGAGAGTGTGACTGTGAGTGTGTGACCTGATGCTCTGAGTGTGTGAGTGTGTGTGTGTGTGTGACCTGACGCTCTGAGTCTGTGTGTGTGTGACCTGACGCTCTGAGTGTGTGTGTGTGACCTGACACTCTGAGTGTGTGACTGTGAGTGTGTGAGTGTGAGAGTGTGTGACCTGACGCTCTGAGAGTGTGTGTGTGTGACCTGACGCTCTGAGAGTGTGTGAGTGTGAGTGTGTGAGTGTGACCTGACGTTCTGAGAGTGTGTGAGTGTGACCTGACGCTCTGAGAGTGTGTGTGACCTGACGCTCTGAGAGTGTGACTGTGAGTGTGTGTGACCTGATGCTCTGAGTGTGTGTGTGTGTGTGACCTGACGCTCTGAGTCTGTGTGTGTGTGTGACCTGACGCTCTGAGTGTGTGAGTGTGTGTGACCTGACGCTCTGAGAGTGTGAGTGTGTGTGACCTGACGCTCTGAGAGTGTGACTGTGAGTGTGTGACCTGATGCTCTGAGTGTGTGAGTGTGTGTGTGTGTGTGACCTGACGCTCTGAGTCTGTGTGTGTGTGACCTGACGCTCTGAGTGTGTGTGTGTGACCTGACACTCTGAGTGTGTGAGTGTGAGTGTGTGAGTGTGAGAGTGTGTGACCTGACGCTCTGAGAGTGTGTGTGTGTGACCTGACGCTCTGAGAGTGTGTGAGTGTGAGTGTGTGAGTGTGACCTGACGTTCTGAGAGTGTGTGAGTGTGACCTGACGCTCTGAGAGTGTGTGAATGTGTGACCTGACGCTCTGAGAGTGTGTGTGTGTGACCTGACGCTCTGAGAGTGTGTGAATGTGTGACCTGACGTTCTGAGAGTGTGTGAGTGTGACCTGACGCTCTGAGAGTGTGTGAATGTGTGACCTGACGTTCTGAGAGTGTGTGAGTGTGACCTGACGCTCTGAGAGTGTGTGAATGTGTGACCTGACGCTCTGAGTGTGTGAGTGTGAGTGTGACCTGACGTTCTGAGAGTGTGTGAATGTGTGACCTGACGCTCTGAGTGTGTGACTGTGAGTGACCTGACACTCTGAGAGTGTGAGTGTGACCTGACACTCTGAGAGTGTGTGTGTGTGTGACCTGACGCTCTGAGAGTGTGTGAGTGTGTGACCTGACGCTCTGAGTGTGTGACTGTGAGTGACCTGACACTCTGAGTGTGTGAGTGTGTGTGACCTGACGTTCTGAGAGTGTGTGAATGTGTGACCTGACGTTCTGAGAGTGTGTGAATGTGTGACCTGACACTCTGAGAGTGTGTGACCTGACACTCTGAGTGTGTGAGTGTGTGTGACCTGACGTTCTGAGAGTGTGAGTGTGTGTGACCTGACGTTCTGAGAGTGTGTGAATGTGTGACCTGACACTCTGAGAGTGTGACTGTGAGTGACCTGACACTCTGAGAGTGTGAGTGTGTGTGACCTGACGTTCTGAGAGTGTGTGTGTGTGTGACCTGACGCTCTGAGAGTGTGTGAGTGTGTGACCTGACGCTCTGAGTGTGTGACTGTGAGTGACCTGACGCTCTGAGTGTGTGACTGTGAGTGACCTGACACTCTGAGAGTGTGAGTGTGTGTGACCTGACGTTCTGAGAGTGTGAGTGTGAGTGACCTGACACTCTGAGTGTGTGAGTGTGTGTGACCTGACGTTCTGAGAGTGTGTGAATGTGTGACCTGACACTCTGAGTGTGTGACTGTGAGTGACCTGACACTCTGAGTGTGTGAGTGTGTGTGACCTGACGTTCTGAGTGTGTGACTGTGAGTGACCTGACGCTCTGAGAGTGTGTGAGTGTGTGACCTGACGCTCTGAGTGTGTGACTGTGAGTGACCTGACACTCTGAGTGTGTGAGTGTGTGTGACCTGACGTTCTGAGAGTGTGTGAATGTGTGACCTGACACTCTGAGTGTGTGAGTGTGTGTGACCTGACGTTCTGAGAGTGTGTGAATGTGTGACCTGACACTCTGAGTGTGTGACTGTGAGTGACCTGACACTCTGAGAGTGTGTGAGTGTGTGACCTGACGCTCTGAGTGTGTGACTGTGAGTGACCTGACGCTCTGAGTGTGTGACTGTGAGTGACCTGACACTCTGAGTGTGTGAGTGTGTGTGACCTGACGTTCTGAGAGTGTGTGGATGTGTGACCTGACACTCTGAGTGTGTGACTGTGAGTGACCTGACACTCTGAGTGTGTGAGTGTGTGTGACCTGACGTTCTGAGAGTGTGTGAATGTGTGACCTGACACTCTGAGAGTGTGAGTGTGTGTGACCTGACGTTCTGAGAGTGTGTGAATGTGTGACCTGACACTCTGAGAGTGTGACTGTGAGTGACCTGACACTCTGAGAGTGTGAGTGTGTGTGACCTGACGTTCTGAGAGTGTGTGTGTGTGTGACCTGACGCTCTGAGAGTGTGTGAGTGTGTGACCTGACGCTCTGAGTGTGTGACTGTGAGTGACCTGACGCTCTGAGTGTGTGACTGTGAGTGACCTGACACTCTGAGAGTGTGAGTGTGTGTGACCTGACGTTCTGAGAGTGTGTGTGTGTGTGACCTGACGCTCTGAGAGTGTGTGAGTGTGTGACCTGACGCTCTGAGTGTGTGACTGTGAGTGACCTGACGCTCTGAGTGTGTGACTGTGAGTGACCTGACACTCTGAGAGTGTGTGAATGTGTGACCTGACACTCTGAGAGTGTGTGTGTGTGTGACCTGACGCTCTGAGAGTGTGTGTGTGTGTGACCTGACACTCTGAGAGTGTGTGTGTGTGTGACCTGACACTCTGAGAGTGTGTGTGTGTGTGACCTGACACTCTGAGAGTGTGTGTGTGTGTGACCTGACACTCTGAGAGTGTGTGTGTGTGTGACCTGACACTCTGAGAGTGTGTGTGTGTGTGACCTGACACTCTGAGAGTGTGTGTGTGTGTGACCTGACACTCTGAGAGTGTGTGTGTGTGTGACCTGACGTTCTGAGAGTGTGTGAATGTGTGACCTGACACTCTGAGAGTGTGTGTGTGTGTGACCTGACGCTCTGAGAGTGTGTGTGTGTGTGACCTGACACTCTGAGAGTGTGTGTGTGTGTGACCTGACACTCTGAGAGTGTGTGTGTGTGTGACCTGACACTCTGAGAGTGTGTGTGTGTGACCTGACACTCTGAGAGTGTGTGAGTGTGTGACCTGACACTCTGAGAGTGTGAGTGTGAGTGTGACCTGACACTCTGAGAGTGTGTGTGTGTGTGACCTGACACTCTGAGAGTGTGTGAGTGTGTGACCTGACGCTCTGAGTGTGTGACTGTGAGTGACCTGACACTCTGAGAGTGTGAGTGTGTGTGACCTGACGTTCTGAGAGTGTGTGTGTGTGTGACCTGACGCTCTGAGAGTGTGTGAGTGTGTGACCTGACGCTCTGAGTGTGTGACTGTGAGTGACCTGACGCTCTGAGTGTGTGACTGTGAGTGACCTGACACTCTGAGAGTGTGAGTGTGTGTGACCTGACGTTCTGAGAGTGTGTGTGTGTGTGACCTGACGCTCTGAGAGTGTGTGAGTGTGTGACCTGACGCTCTGAGTGTGTGACTGTGAGTGACCTGACGCTCTGAGTGTGTGACTGTGAGTGACCTGACACTCTGAGAGTGTGAGTGTGTGTGACCTGACGTTCTGAGAGTGTGTGAATGTGTGACCTGACACTCTGAGAGTGTGTGTGTGTGTGACCTGACGCTCTGAGAGTGTGTGTGTGTGTGACCTGACACTCTGAGAGTGTGTGTGTGTGTGACCTGACGCTCTGAGAGTGTGTGTGTGTGTGACCTGACACTCTGAGAGTGTGTGAGTGTGTGACCTGACACTCTGAGAGTGTGAGTGTGAGTGTGACCTGACACTCTGAGAGTGTGTGTGTGTGTGACCTGACACTCTGAGAGTGTGTGAGTGTGTGACCTGACGCTCTGAGTGTGTGACTGTGAGTGACCTGACGCTCTGAGTGTGTGAGTGTGACCTGACGTTCTGAGAGTGTGTGAATGTGTGACCTGACACTCTGAGAGTGTGTGTGTGTGTGACCTGACGCTCTGAGAGTGTGAGTGTGAGTGTGACCTGACGTTCTGAGAGTGTGTGAATGTGTGACCTGACACTCTGAGAGTGTGTGTGTGTGTGACCTGACGCTCTGAGAGTGTGAGTGTGACCTGACGTTCTGAGAGTGTGTGAATGTGTGACCTGACACTCTGAGAGTGTGTGAGTGTGTGACCTGACACTCTGAGAGTGTGAGTGTGACCTGACACTCTGAGAGTGTGTGACCTGACACTCTGAGAGTGTGAGTGTGTGTGTGACCTGACACTCTGAGAGTGTGTGAGTGTGTGACCTGACACTCTGAGAGTGTGAGTGTGTGTGTGACCTGACACTCTGAGAGTGTGTGAGTGTGTGACCTGACGCTCTGAGTGTGTGACTGTGAGTGACCTGACACTCTGAGAGTGTGAGTGTGAGTGTGACCTGACGTTCTGAGAGTGTGTGAATGTGTGACCTGACACTCTGAGAGTGTGTGTGTGTGACCTGACGCTCTGAGTGTGTGAGTGTGAGTGTGACCTGACGTTCTGAGAGTGTGTGAATGTGTGACCTGACACTCTGAGAGTGTGTGAGTGTGTGACCTGACACTCTGAGAGTGTGAGTGTGACCTGACACTCTGAGAGTGTGTGAGTGTGACCTGACACTCTGAGAGTGTGTGAGTGTGACCTGACGTTCTGAGAGTGTGAGTGTGAGTGTGACCTGACGCTCTGAGTGTGTGACTGTGAGTGACCTGACACTCTGAGAGTGTGAGTGTGAGTGTGACCTGACGTTCTGAGAGTGTGTGACTGTGTGACCTGACACTCTGAGAGTGTGTGTGTGTGTGACCTGACACTCTGAGAGTGTGAGTGTGACCTGACACTCTGAGAGTGTGAGTGTGACCTGACGTTCTGAGAGTGTGAGTGTGAGTGTGACCTGACGCTCTGAGTGTGTGACTGTGAGTGACCTGACACTCTGAGAGTGTGAGTGTGAGTGTGACCTGACGTTCTGAGAGTGTGTGAATGTGTGACCTGACACTCTGAGAGTGTGTGTGTGTGTGACCTGACACTCTGAGAGTGTGTGAGTGTGTGACCTGACGCTCTGAGTGTGTGACTGTGAGTGACCTGACGCTCTGAGTGTGTGAGTGTGAGTGTGACCTGACGTTCTGAGAGTGTGTGAATGTGTGACCTGACACTCTGAGAGTGTGTGTGTGTGTGACCTGACGTTCTGAGAGTGTGAGTGTGAGTGTGACCTGACACTCTGAGAGTGTGAGTGTGACCTGACGTTCTGAGAGTGTGAGTGTGAGTGTGACCTGATGCTCTGAGTGTGTGAGTGTGAGTGTGACCTGATGCTCTGAGTGTGTGAGTGTGAGTGTGACCTGACGTTCTGAGAGTGTGAGTGTGACCTGACGCTCTGAGAGTGTGAGTGTGACCTGACGTTCTGAGAGTGTGAGTGTGACCTGACGTTCTGAGAGTGTGAGTGTGAGTGTGACCTGACGTTCTGAGAGTGTGAGTGTGAGTGTGACCTGACGTTCTGAGAGTGTGAGTGTGACCTGACGTTCTGAGTGTGTGAGTGTGTGAGTGTGACCTGACACTCTGAGAGTGTGAGTGTGACCTGACGTTCTGAGAGTGTGAGTGTGAGTGTGACCTGACACTCTGAGTGTGTGACTGTGAGTGACCTGACACTCTGAGAGTGTGAGTGTGAGTGTGACCTGACGTTCTGAGAGTGTGTGAATGTGTGACCTGACACTCTGAGAGTGTGTGTGTGTGTGACCTGACGCTCTGAGAGTGTGTGAGTGTGTGACCTGACGCTCTGAGAGTGTGTGTGTGTGACCTGACGCTCTGAGTGTGTGTGTGTGTGTGTGACCTGACGTTCTGAGAGTGTGTGAATGTGTGACCTGACACTCTGAGAGTGTGTGACCTGACGCTCTGAGTGTGTGACCTGACACTCTGAGTGTGTGTGTGTGACCTGACGCTCTGAGTGTGTGACTGTGAGTGACCTGACGCTCTGAGAGTGTGAGTGTGTGTGACCTGACACTCTGAGAGTGTGAGTGTGTGTGACCTGACGCTCTGAGAGTGTGAGTGTGTGTGACCTGACGCTCTGAGAGTGTGAGTGTGTGTGACCTGACGCTCTGAGAGTGAGTGTGTGTGTGACCTGACACTCTGAGAGTGTGTGAATGTGTGACCTGACACTCTGAGAGTGTGTGTGTGTGTGACCTGACGCTCTGAGAGTGTGTGAGTGTGTGACCTGACGCTCTGAGAGTGTGTGTGTGTGACCTGACGCTCTGAGTGTGTGTGTGTGTGTGTGACCTGACGTTCTGAGAGTGTGTGAATGTGTGACCTGACACTCTGAGAGTGTGTGACCTGACGCTCTGAGTGTGTGACCTGACACTCTGAGTGTGTGTGTGTGACCTGACGCTCTGAGTGTGTGACTGTGAGTGACCTGACGCTCTGAGAGTGTGAGTGTGTGTGACCTGACACTCTGAGAGTGTGAGTGTGTGTGACCTGACGCTCTGAGAGTGTGAGTGTGTGTGACCTGACGCTCTGAGAGTGTGAGTGTGTGTGACCTGACGCTCTGAGAGTGTGTGTGTGACCTGACGCTCTGAGAGTGTGTGAATGTGTGACCTGACACTCTGAGAGTGTGTGTGTGTGTGACCTGACGCTCTGAGAGTGTGTGAGTGTGTGACCTGACGCTCTGAGAGTGTGTGTGTGTGACCTGACGCTCTGAGTGTGTGTGTGTGTGTGTGACCTGACGTTCTGAGAGTGTGTGAATGTGTGACCTGACACTCTGAGAGTGTGTGACCTGACGCTCTGAGTGTGTGACCTGACACTCTGAGTGTGTGTGTGTGACCTGACGCTCTGAGTGTGTGACTGTGAGTGACCTGACGCTCTGAGAGTGTGAGTGTGTGTGACCTGACACTCTGAGAGTGTGAGTGTGTGTGACCTGACGCTCTGAGAGTGTGAGTGTGTGTGACCTGACGCTCTGAGAGTGTGAGTGTGTGTGACCTGACGCTCTGAGAGTGTGTGTGTGACCTGACACTCTGAGAGTGTGTGTGTGTGACCTGACGCTCTGAGAGTGTGTGTGTGTGACCTGACGCTCTGAGAGTGTGAGTGCGTGTGACCTGATGCTCTGAGAGTGTGAGTGTGTGTGACCTGACACTCTGAGAGTGTGTGTGTGTGACCTGACGCTCTGAGAGTGTGAGTGCGTGTGACCTGACACTCTGAGAGTGTGTGTGTGACCTGACACTCTGAGAGTGTGAGTGTGTGACCTGACGCTCTGAGAGTGTGAGTGCGTGTGACCTGACACTCTGAGAGTGTGTGTGTGACCTGACACTCTGAGAGTGTGTGTGTGACCTGACACTCTGAGAGTGTGTGTGTGTGACCTGACGCTCTGAGAGTGTGTGTGTGTGACCTGACGTTCTGAGAGTGTGAGTGTGTGTGACCTGACACTCTGAGAGTGTGTGTGTGTGACCTGACGCTCTGAGAGTGTGAGTGCGTGTGACCTGACACTCTGAGAGTGTGTGTGTGTGACCTGACACTCTGAGAGTGTGTGTGTGACCTGACACTCTGAGAGTGTGAGTGTGTGACCTGACACTCTGAGAGTGTGTGTGTGTGACCTGACGCTCTGAGAGTGTGAGTGTGTGACCTGACGCTCTGAGAGTGTGAGTGTGTGTGACCTGACGCTCTGAGAGTGTGAGTGTGTGACCTGACACTCTGAGAGTGTGTGTGTGTGACCTGACGCTCTGAGAGTGTGAGTGTGTGTGACCTGACACTCTGAGAGTGTGTGTGTGTGACCTGACGCTCTGAGAGTGTGAGTGTGTGTGACCTGACACTCTGAGAGTGTGTGTGTGTGACCTGACGCTCTGAGAGTGTGAGTGTGTGTGACCTGACACTCTGAGAGTGTGAGTGTGTGTGACCTGACACTCTGAGAGTGTGTGTGTGTGACCTGACGCTCTGAGAGTGTGAGTGAGTGTGATCTGACGCTCTGAGAGTGTGAGTGAGTGTGTGTGACCTGACGCTCTGAGAGTGTGAGTGTGTGTGACCTGACACTCTGAGAGTGTGTGTGTGTGACCTGACGCTCTGAGAGTGTGAGTGTGTGTGACCTGACACTCTGAGAGTGTGTGTGTGTGACCTGACGCTCTGAGAGTGTGAGTGTGTGTGACCTGACACTCTGAGAGTGTGTGTGTGTGACCTGACGCTCTGAGAGTGTGAGTGTGTGTGACCTGACACTCTGAGAGTGTGAGTGTGTGTGACCTGACACTCTGAGAGTGTGAGTGTGTGTGACCTGACACTCTGAGAGTGTGTGTGTGTGACCTGACGCTCTGAGAGTGTGAGTGAGTGTGATCTGACGCTCTGAGAGTGTGAGTGAGTGTGTGTGACCTGACGCTCTGAGAGTGTGTGTGTGTGTGACCTGACGCTCTGAGAGTGTGAGTGAGTGTGATCTGACGCTCTGAGAGTGTGTGTGTGTGTGATCTGACGCTCTGAGAGTGTGTGAGTGTGTGTGACCTGACGCTCTGAGTGTGTGTGTGACCTGACGCTCTGAGAGTGTGAGTGACCTGACGCTCTGAGAGTGTGAGTGAGTGTGAGTGTGTGTGAATGTGTGTGTGCGAGTGAGTGAGTGAGTGAGTGTGAGTGTGTGTGTCCTGACGCTCTGAGGCGACACTCATTTATGATGGAGGGAAAAACGGCAACTTACAGTTCATTACTGATATTGTGATGATTCTGTTCTCTTGAACACATGGGATGGAAACTTTGCTTTATTTGCAGGTGTTTAATGCAGAATTCCTCAACAGCTGCTGTGACTGAGCTTCATAATGAAGACACAGGGCAATGCTGCACTGCAGACGTCTGACAGCGGATTAATACAAATGAAGAATACAGATAAAACATCCACTGAGAAGAAAACTCTTGGTCCCGTTACAATAAATATTTGGTCTCAGGGTCTCGATGGGTCATGTGATCCTCAGGGTCTCGATGGGTCATGTGATCCTCAGGGTCTCGATGGGTCATGTGATCCTCAGGGTCTCTGTTGGTCAGTGTGTGTGGAGGGCAGAGCGCTCCCGTATCGGTGTGGCGCTGTATTCAGAGTCCTGTACCCCTGA
>CM042258.1:38526267-38528767 GCA_023566225.1 Romanogobio albipinnatus
GTGTGCCAAGAAAACATCCCCCACACCATTACACCACCACCACCAGCCTGCACAGTGGTAACAAGGCATGATGGATCCATGTTCTCATTCTGTTTACGCCAAATTCTGACTCTACCATCTGAATGTCTCAACAGAAATCCAGACTCATCAGACCAGGCAACATTTTTCAGTCTTCAACTGTCCAATTTTGGTGAGCTGGTGCAAATTGTAGCCTCTTTTTCCTATTTGTAGTGGAGATGAGTGGTACCCGGTGGGGTCTTCTGCTGTTGTAGCCCATCCGCCTCAAGGTTGTGCGTGTTGTGGCTTCACAAATGCTTTGCTGCACACCTCGGTTGTAACGAGTGGTTATTTCAGTCAAAGTTGCTCTTCTATCAGCTTGAATCAGTCGGCCCATTCTCCTCTGACCTCTAGCATCAACAAGGCATTTTGGCCCACAGGACGGCCCCATACTGGATGTGTTTCCCTTTTCACACCATTCTTTGTAAACCCTAGAAATGGTTGTGTGTGAAAATCCCAGTAACTGAGCAGATTGTGAAATACTCAGACCGGCCCGTCTGGCACCAACAACCATGCCACGCTCAAAATTGCTTAAATCCCCTTTCTTTCCCATTCCGACATTCAGTTTGGAGTTCAGGAGATTGTCTTGACCAGGACCACACCCCTAAATGCATTGAAGCAACTGCCATGTGATTGGTTGATTAGATAATTGCATTAATGAGAAATTGAACAGGTGTTCCTAATAATCCTTTAGGTGAGTGTATAGCCTCTGCAGTGTGTGTGCGTTTGATATGATCAGGACATTGAGGAAATATGTCAAACACTCACAGAGAGTCCGGCTGCAAAATGCCTGTTTTGGTGAGTGTTCACAAACACAGTGAGTGATGTCTTGAGTATCAGATCTGTGCACTCGCTCTTAAAGTGACAGCAGCCTAATAGAGTAACCCCACTGCTCTTGACTGAGCTAGTGTAGCTTTAAGAAGAGTCAGGATACGTGTCATTGATACACTGAAGACTAATCAGTGTTTATTTGTACATGTGGGCCTTCCTGAAGCTAAAATGACACTCTTCATGCTCCAGTAAAACACTGCTGTTGACTGGAGGAAGCTGGAGGAATGCTTTCTAGGAATGTGTGTTGGCTCATTTTCAGTTTTTAAAAATAATATAAATTAATTTTGCGCTCTTCAATATCGTGCAGTCCTGTTGCATCGAGCTGTTAGGCACTGGAAAGCTGTTTCATACGCAGAACTAGCATGCTAACAGTATGAGCTACTGAACACGCCTGCCCCTCACAGCCTCGTTTTCATCCCTGTAAAAGGACAGATATGGGCTTGCACAAACATCACATGGTCTATGCGCGTCCAATGAGACGCTAGATCAGAAGTCTGAAGGGAGAAAGCAAGCACATGTAAAGCGGTCCTTACCCAAACGAGTACACCTGACTGGGCTTCTTCATGGACACCCAGAAACTCAGCAGACATGTGATGAGACTGTGAGAGCGAGAGACAGCAGACATTATCTCACTCTATAGTCTTCAGACTAACACGGGCTGAAGTCAGATATGTGTATTCAATAATCAGCACATCAGATCTGTCCTAGGGCTGGGCGATAAACCATAACGATATGCATCGTGATAGACACGCCATCGATATCAATACCATACTGAGTCGGCTCGCCAGTATGGCAGTTTTTTGGATTGTGTAAGTCTGAGCGTCGTCTGCAAATTATACAAGACCAAGACTAATATCACTGCGGCTCACAGCTCTTGATCATTACGCAGGAATGAGAGTATAGTTCCTAGTACACGATGTAACTATACACATCACAACATGAAAATAGGAAAATGTATTTCGTCACTTATTGAGAAGTAGGCTAGCTGGAGCCATTTCCCTCCAGTCTTTGTGCTAAGCTAGGCTAGCAGTGAGTGTGTCATGCAGAGTTATGGCACGCACGGAGATGAGAACGGTGTGTATGGACTGATCTAACTCTGGAGCGTACAGTGAATAAGCTAGTATAATAAGTCCCAAAAAGTCGGCGTGTTCCTTTAATGTGCAAGTAAGGGCTCTCTATAGTTAACAGAAATATCTCCATACACTTTTAGTTCAAATTGAATTCGTTTCAGGACAGACACTTTTCTTCTTCAGTAAACCACTGTTCAATAAAATAAATAAAAAGCAGTTTTGTAAAACTGCTGTACCGAACCGTCAGTTTAGTGTACCGTGACACCCCTAGCACACAGCTAAATTAACCATCTCTCAAAGATTCTCATTTCTGCCGTTATAACTGAGGGGATTATAATCAGAGGAAGGTTACATAAATATTTAAATGCAATATATTTTTCTCCTGGTCCTCATTTTAAATAGGTCATAAGACACATCAATAATTATCGATATCGACTGATCATATCGTGATACAGTTTCAGCCGTATCGCCCAGCCCTGATCTGTCCGGACACAGAGAAGCACTTCAACCTCTACACATATGGGCAGTTTGGGTCCTTTACT
>CM042258.1:38538767-38556267 GCA_023566225.1 Romanogobio albipinnatus
ATGGGAGTGTGTGTGAGAGAGTGAGTGTATGTATGGGAGTGTGTGTGAGAGAGTGAGTGTATGGGAGTTTGTGTGAGAGAGTAAGTGTATGTATGGGAGTGTGTGTGAGAGTGAGTGTATGGGAGTGTGTGTGAGAGAGTGAGTGTATGGGAGTGTGTGTGAGAGAGAGTGTATGGGAGTGAGTGTGAGAGAGTGAGTGTATGGGAGTGTGTGTGAGAGTGAGTGTATGGGAGTGAGTGTATGGGAGTGAGTGTGAGAGAGTGAGTGTGAGAGAGTGAGTGTATGTATGGGAGTGTGTGTGAGAGAGTGAGTGTATGTATGGGAGTGTGTGTGAGAGTGAGTGTATGGGAGTGTGTGTGAGAGTGAGTGTATGGGAGTGAGTGTGAGAGAGTGAGTGTATGGGAGTGTGTGTGAGAGTGAGTGTATGGGAGTGAGTGTGAGAGAGTGAGTGTATGGGAGTGTGTGTGAGAGTGAGTGTATGGGAGTGAGTGTGAGAGAGTGAGTGTATGGGAGTGTGTGTGAGAGAGTAAGTGTATGTATGGGAGTGTGTGTGAGAGTGAGTGTCTGGGAGTGTGTGTGAGAGAGAGTGTATGGGAGTGAGTGTGAGAGAGTGAGTGTATGAGTGAGTGTGAGAGAGTGAGTGTATGAGTGTGTGTGAGAGAGTAAGTGTATGTATGGGAGTGTGTGTGAGAGTGAGTGTATGGGAGTGAGTGTGAGAGAGTGAGTGTATGGAAGTGTGTGTGAGAGAGTGAGTGTATGGAAGTGTGTGTGAGAGAGTGAGTGTATGGGAGTGAGTGTATGAGTGAGTGTGAGAGAGTGAATGTATGAGTGAGTGTGAGAGAGTGAGTGTATGGGAGTGAGTGTATGAGTGAGTGTGAGAGAGTGAATGTATGAGTGAGTGTGAGAGAGTGAATGTATGAGTGTGTGTGAGAGAGTGAGTGTATGGGAGTGAGTGTATGAGTGACTGTGAGAGAGTGAATGTATGAGTGAGTGTGAGAGAGTGAATGTATGAGTGTGTGTGAGAGAGTGAGTGTATGGGAGTGAGTGTATCAGTGAGTGTGAGAGAGTGAATGTGTATGAGTGACTGTGAGAGAGTGAGTGTATGGGAGTGAGTGTATGAGTGAGTGTGAGAGAGTGAATGTATGAGTGAGTGTGAGAGAGTGAATGTATGAGTGTGTGTGAGAGAGTGAGTGTATGGGAGTGAGTGTATGAGTGACTGTGAGAGAGTGAGTGTATGGGAGTGAGTGTATGAGTGAGTGTGAGAGAGTGAATGTATGAGTGTGTGTGAGAGAGTGAGTGTATGAGTGAGTGTGAGAGAGTGAATGTATGGGAGTGTGTGTGAGAGAGTGAATGTATGAGTGACTGTGAGAGAGTGAGTGTATGGGAGTGAGTGTATGAGTGACTGTGAGAGAGTGAGTGTATGAGTGAGTGTGAGAGAGTGAATGTATGAGTGAGTGTGAGAGAGTGAGTGTATGGGAGTGAGTGTATGAGTGACTGTGAGAGAGTGAGTGTATGGGAGTGAGTGTATGAGTGAGTGTGAGAGAGTGAATGTATGAGTGAGTGTGAGAGAGTGAATGTATGAGTGAGTGTGAGAGAGTGAGTGTATGGGAGTGTGTGTGAGAGAGTGAATGTATGAGTGACTGTGAGAGAGTGAGTGTATGGGAGTGAGTGTATGAGTGAGTGTGAGAGAGTGAGTGTATGAGTGAGTGTGAGAGAGTGAGTGTATGGGAGTGTGTGTGAGAGAGTGAATGTATGAGTGACTGTGAGAGTGAGTGTATGGGAGTGAGTGTATGAGTGAGTGTGAGAGAGTGAATGTATGAGTGAGTGTGAGAGAGTGAATGTATGAGTGTGTGTGAGAGAGTGAGTGTATGAGTGAGTGTGAGAGAGTGAATGTATGAGTGAGTGTGAGAGCGTGAATGTATGAGTGAGTGTGAGAGTGAGTGTATGGGAGTGAGTGTATGAGTGAGTGTGAGAGAGTGAATGTATGAGTGAGTGTGAGAGAGTGAATGTATGAGTGTGTGTGAGAGAGTGAGTGTATGAGTGAGTGTGAGAGAGTGAATGTATGAGTGAGTGTGAGAGAGTGAATGTATGAGTGAGTGTGAGAGAGTGAATGTATGAGTGTGTGTGAGAGAGTGAGTGTATGAGTGAGTGTGAGAGAGTGAATGTATGAGTGTGTGTGAGAGAGTGAGTGTATGAGTGAGTGTGAGAGAGTGAATGTATGAGTGTGTGTGAGAGAGTGAATGTATGAGTGACTGTGAGAGAGTGACTGTGAGAGAGTGAGTGTATGAGTGAGTGTGAGAGAGTGAGTGTATGAGTGAGTGTGAGAGACTGTGAGAGAGTGAGTGTATGGGAGTGAGTGTATGAGTGAGTGTGAGAGAGTGAATGTATGAGTGAGTGTGAGAGAGTGAGTGTATGAGTGAGTGTGAGAGAGTGAGTGTATGGAAGTGTGTGTGAGAGAGTGAGTGTATGGAAGTGTGTGTGAGAGAGTGAGTGTATGGAAGTGTGTGTGAGAGAGTGAGTGTATGGGAGTGAGTGTATGAGTGAGTGTGAGAGAGTGAATGTATGAGTGAGTGTGAGAGAGTGAGTGTATGGGAGTGAGTGTATGAGTGAGTGTGAGAGAGTGAATGTATGAGTGTGTGTGAGAGAGTGAGTGTATGGGAGTGAGTGTATGAGTGACTGTGAGAGAGTGAATGTATGAGTGAGTGTGAGAGAGTGAATGTATGAGTGTGTGTGAGAGAGTGAGTGTATGGGAGTGAGTGTATCAGTGAGTGTGAGAGAGTGAATGTATGAGTGACTGTGAGAGAGTGAGTGTATGGGAGTGAGTGTATGAGTGAGTGTGAGAGAGTGAATGTATGAGTGAGTGTGAGAGAGTGAATGTATGAGTGTGTGTGAGAGAGTGAGTGTATGGGAGTGAGTGTATGAGTGACTGTGAGAGAGTGAGTGTATGGGAGTGAGTGTATGAGTGAGTGTGAGAGAGTGAATGTATGAGTGTGTGTGAGAGAGTGAGTGTATGAGTGAGTGTGAGAGAGTGAATGTATGGGAGTGTGTGTGAGAGAGTGAATGTATGAGTGACTGTGAGAGAGTGAGTGTATGGGAGTGAGTGTATGAGTGACTGTGAGAGAGTGAGTGTATGAGTGAGTGTGAGAGAGTGAATGTATGAGTGAGTGTGAGAGAGTGAATGTATGAGTGACTGTGAGAGAGTGAGTGTATGGGAGTGAGTGTATGAGTGACTGTGAGAGAGTGAGTGTATGGGAGTGAGTGTATGAGTGAGTGTGAGAGAGTGAATGTATGAGTGAGTGTGAGAGAGTGAATGTATGAGTGTGTGTGAGAGAGTGAATGTATGAGTGTGTGTGAGAGAGTGAGTGTATGAGTGAGTGTGAGAGAGTGAATGTATGAGTGAGTGTGAGAGAGTGAATGTATGAGTGTGTATGAGTGTGTGTGAGAGAGTGTGTTAGAGAGTGTGAGTGAGTGCGTGCGAGTGCGTGTGAGAGAGTGAATGTATGAGTGAGTGTGAGAGAGTGTGTGTATGGAAGTGTGTGTGAGAGTGAATGTATGAGTGACTGTGAGAGAGTGAGTGTATGGGAGTGAGTGTATGAGTGAGTGTGAGAGAGTGAATGTATGAGTGAGTGTGAGAGAGTGAGTGTATGAGTGAGTGTGAGAGAGTGAGTGTATGGAAGTGTGTGTGAGAGTGAATGTATGAGTGACTGTGAGAGAGTGTGTGTATGGAAGTGTGTGTGAGAGTGAATGTATGAGTGACTGTGAGAGAGTGAGTGTATGGGAGTGAGTGTATGAGTGAGTGTGAGAGAGTGAATGTATGAGTGAGTGTGAGAGAGTGAGTGTATGAGTGAGTGTGTGTGAGAGTGAATGTATGAGTGACTGTGAGAGAGTGAGTGTATGGGAGTGAGTGTATGAGTGAGTGTGAGAGAGTGAATGTATGAGTGAGTGTGAGAGAGTGAGTGTATGAGTGAGTGTGAGAGAGTGAGTGTATGGAAGTGTGTGTGAGAGTGAATGTATGAGTGACTGTGAGAGAGTGAGTGTATGGGAGTGAGTGTATGAGTGAGTGTGAGAGAGTGAATGTATGAGTGAGTGTGAGAGAGTGAGTGTATGGGAGTGAGTGTATGGGAGTGAGTGTGAGAGAGTGAATGTATGAGTGAGTGTGAGAGAGTGAATGTATGAGTGTGTGTGAGAGAGTGAGTGTATGGGAGTGAGTGTATGAGTTACTGTGAGAGAGTGAATGTATGAGTGAGTGTGAGAGAGTGAATGTATGAGTGTGTGTGAGAGAGTGAGTGTATGGGAGTGAGTGTATGAGTTACTGTGAGAGAGTGAATGTATGAGTGACTGTGAAAGAGTGAGTGTATGAGTGAGTGTGAGAGAGTGAGTGTATGAGTGAGTGTGAGAGAGTGAATGTATGAGTGTGTGTGAGAGAGTGAGTGTATGGGAGTGAGTGTATGAGTGACTGTGAGAGAGTGAGTGTATGGGAGTGAGTGTATGAGTGTGTGTGAGAGAGTGAGTGTATGAGTGAGTGTGAGAGAGTGAATGTATGAGTGACTGTGAGAGAGTGAGTGTATGGGAGTGAGTGTGAGAGAGTGAATGTATGAGTGAGTGTGAGAGAGTGAATGTATGAGTGACTGTGAGAGAGTGAGTGTATGGGAGTGAGTGTGAGAGAGTGAATGTATGAGTGAGTGTGAGAGAGTGAATGTATGAGTGACTGTGAGAGAGTGAGTGTATGAGTGAGTGTGAGAGAGTGAGTGTATGAGTGACTGTGAGAGAGTGAGTGTATGAGTGAGTGTGAGAGAGTGAATGTATGAGTGAGTGTGAGAGAGTGAATGTATGAGTGACTGTGAGAGAGTGAGTGTATGGGAGTGAGTGTATGAGTGAGTGTGAGAGAGTGAATGTATGAGTGAGTGTGAGAGAGTGAATGTATGAGTGAGTGTGAGAGAGTGAATGTATGAGTGTGTGTGAGAGAGTGAATGTATGAGTGTGTGTGAGAGAGTGAGTGTATGAGTGAGTGTGAGAGAGTGAGTGTATGAGTGAGTGTGAGAGAGTGAATGTATGAGTGAGTGTGAGAGAGTGAATGTATGAGTGAGTGTGAGAGAGTGAATGTATGAGTGTGTATGAGTGTGTGTGAGAGAGTGTGTGTTAGAGAGTGTGAGTGAGTGCGTGTGAGTGCGTGCGAGTGCGTGTGAGAGAGTGAATGTATGAGTGACTGTGAGAGAGTGAGTGTATGGGAGTGAGTGTATGTGAGTTTGTGTAAGTGTGTGTGAGTGTGTGTGAGTGCGTGTGAGAGAGTGAGTGTATGAGTGAGTGTGAGAGAGTGAGTGTATGAGTGTGTGTGAGAGAGTGAGTGTATGAGTGAGTGTGAGAGAGTGAGTGTATGAGTGTGTGTGAGAGAGTGAGTGTATGAGTGTGTGTGAGAGAGTGAGTGTATGAGTGTGTGTGAGAGAGTGAATGTATGAGTGTGTGTGAGAGAGTGAGTGTATGTATGAGTGAGTGTGAGAGAGTGAGTGTATGAGTGAGTGTGAGAGAGTGAGTGTATGTATGAGTGTGTGTGAGAGAGTGAGTGTATGAGTGAGTGTGAGAGAGTGAGTGTATGAGTGAGTGTGAGAGAGTGAGTGTATGTATGAGTGTGTGTGAGAGAGTGAGTGTATGTATGAGTGTGTGTGAGAGAGTGAGTGTATGTATGAGTGTGTGTGAGAGAGTGAGTGTATGAGTGAGTGTGAGAGAGTGAGTGTATGAGTGAGTGTGAGAGAGTGAGTGTATGAGTGTGTGAGAGAGTGAGTGTATGAGTGAGTGTGAGAGAGTGAATGTATGAGTGTGTGTGAGAGAGTGAATGTATGAGTGTGTGTGAGAGAGTGAGTGTATGAGTGAGTGTGAGAGAGTGAGTGTATGAGTGTGTGTGAGAGAGTGAGTGTATGAGTGAGTGTGAGAGAGTGAATGTATGAGTGTGTGTGAGAGAGTGAGTGTATGAGTGAGTGTGAGAGAGTGAATGTATGAGTGTGTGTGAGAGAGTGAGTGTATGAGTGAGTGTGAGAGAGTGAATGTATGAGTGTGTGTGAGAGAGTGAGTGTATGAGTGAGTGTGAGAGAGTGAGTGTATGAGTGAGTGTGAGAGAGTGAATGTATGAGTGTGTGTGAGAGAGTGAGTGTATGAGTGAGTGTGAGAGAGTGAATGTATGAGTGTGTGTGAGAGAGTGAGTGTATGAGTGAGTGTGAGAGAGTGAATGTATGAGTGTGTGTGAGAGAGTGAGTGTATGAGTGTGTGTGAGAGAGTGAGTGTATGAGAGAGTGTGAGAGTATGAGTGAGTGTGAGAGAGTGAGAAAGTGTGTGTGAATGTGTGTGTGTGATTGAGTGAGAGTCCGTGTGTGTGTGTGTGTGTGTGACCTGATGCTCTGAGAGTGTGTGTGTGTGTGACCTGACACTCTGAGTGTGTGTGTGTGTGACCTGACACTCTGAGTGTGTGTGTGTGTGTGTGTGTGTGTGTGTGTGTGTGTGTGACCTGATGCTCTGAGAGAGTGTGTGTGTGTGTGTGTGTGTGTGCGTGTGTCTGTGTGTGACCTGACACTCTTTGAGTGTTTGTGTGTGTGTGTGAGTGTGTGTGTCAGTGTGTGCGTGTGTGTGTCACTGCCCTCTACTGACTCAGTGTGAATGGATTTCAGGATTTAAAGGAATGTTTGGATCTACAGTTTCATGGAGGAATGATGAAGTAAAACCTTTTCTTACGCCTCGTTTGTTTTGTTTTTAAATCACGGCTGTTGATCTCAAGCCTGCAGTGAGAGAGTGTGTGTGTGTGTGTGTGTGTGTGTGTGTGTGTGGGGAGCTGGACTCACCCGCCGGTCAGACGTCACCAGACTGAACTCCTGTCTGAATCTGCTCAGGAGGGAGCGGTGCGTGCGGCGGAAGGGATGGATCGTGCCCTGCAGTGACGGACAGACGTCAAGCACAGCAAACTACACTACCCACAATCCCCGTTACCATGGAAACGGTGTTCAGCGAACTCCCATGAAGCTTTGCAAACGACACAGTAACACAAATCATGATCCGCTGCCATGGGACGGCTTTATTATAAGGGAATGAATGCTTTGATTCATCAGGGACGCATTAAACGGACCCAAAGCGCCACTGAAGACATCTATAATGATCCTGTTCGAGAGAAATGCTGCTCTTATGAACTTTATATTCATCAAAGAATCCTGAAAACAAACAAACTTTGCTTTCTGAGGGTCACGTGACACTGGAGGAATGATGATGAATAACAACAATACCGCGTGACGTCAGCACATAAAGTGATGATGTGTGAGCCTCACCAGCACACGCGCGTCCGCCTCGCGCTTCTTCCGGTGCACCGGAGCCTCTGCGGGGGAAACGCACAGTTACTGACAGGAATCACCGATCACCGAGTCTGAGGCGACCGAAGCTCACCCGAGTCCGTGATCACGTCCAGCACCACCATATCAGGCTTATCCGAGGCCGACACCTTCCGCTCCGTGACTCCGCACGGCACCACATCGGGCTTGTTGCTCAGTGTTCTGCTGTAATAATCAGAAGCATGACTGTGATATGGGTTATTATGAGCCATAACAGACGCGGACGAGCCGTCCAGCGCCATCTTTACTTCCGCTGAACGTCTGACGTCTTACGTCACGACCTGATCACATGCTTCACGACAGCCAATGACAGCGCTGCTCGCTATTTTTTCTGTTAAAGGGATATTTCACCCTAAAATTAAAATCGGCCCGTGATTTCCTCTCCCTCAGCTCATCCTGTGTGTGTGTGTGTGAGTGTGAGTGTGTGTGTGTGAGTGACATTCTTCTCTCAGACGAACACAATCAGAGTTATATTAATAACTGCCATGACGCTTCCAAGCTTTATAATGGCAGTAAAAGTGCATCTATCCATCATAAAAGTGCATCTATCCATCAAAAAAGTGCATCCATCCATCATAAAAGTGCATCTATCCATCATAAAAGTGCATCCATCCATCATAAAAGTGCATCTATCCATCATAAAAGTGCATCTCCCCATCATAAAAGTGCATCCATCCATCATAAAAGTGCATCTATCCATCATAAAAGTGCATCTCCCCATCATAAAAGTGCATCCATCCATCATAAAAGTGCATCTATCCATCATAAAAGTGCATCTATCCATCATAAAAGATTGACTGAAATTAAACCAAAATCGAGATTTGTTTTTGTGAAATTATGAATCGCTTCAATTGTTAAATTAATTAAAGCTGCAAGCAGCATTTATCGGGGTTCAAGCAGTTAAGGCCTTTAAGCACACAAGCATCAAAAGACATTAAGTTTTATTTAGCAAGCATTTAGCAACTGCCATCATAGATGAAAAAGTCAATTTACAGCCTATACAGGCAGTTTACCATAGGAAATATATGGTTTTAAAGCGTTTTTACAGTTATAGCAGCTTCTGCCTGAGTCTTCTTATAGTCTTGCCTGATCTCCACCACTTTTATTAGTATTACTCAAAGTGTGCCCATACTGTATATATGTGTCAGATTTGTTGTAAATATGTAATTTTAATAAGGAGTTTAGACAATTATATTCAGTGGCGTAACGAACGAGCCAACACCGGGCCCTTAAGTAGGATTATCAAGGCGGGCCCCAGTCCCAATTCAAAACAAATTTCATCACAATCCATCATTGTTCGTTTCAAACATGTGAGAGCATCAAAATGATCCATAGGTGAAATTGATTGGATTTAATTAATTTTTTTGTCAGTTCCTATCATAATTTTAACATTTTGGCGTTATTGTTTAGCTATTTACCTATGTTTTCAAATTTCCTTAGGAGGTCACTCCTGTGAAAAAAACACGGGCTTGAAACTTCTAAGGCTCCTTCAAGGCATTGTGCCAATGACGTATACTGAGTTTTTTGAGATACACCAATGTTCTCATAGACTATCATGGCACCCTGGACAGAGACACTGCATGCCAATTTTCAGTAGACTAACGGTTGGGTGCCCTTATAGCTATTTTCATGATTTTGTTCACTGTTATAGCGCCACCAAGTGGCCAATTGTCACGATTTTTTTCATGTCAACTCAGATTGAGCTTATGAACATGTGTCCCAAGTTTTGTGAAAATATCTCTTTCTGTTCACAAGTTATAACCGTTTTATAGTGCCATCTAGAGGCCAATTGTTGCGATTTTTTTAAAGTGATCTCAGAATGAGCTCACGAAGATGTATCCCAAGGTTAGCAAAAAAATCTCTTTCCGTTCACAATTTATAATCATTTTAGTAAAAATGGCCCTGGTGCCATCAAAGATTTTGGTTCCCCTTATCGACCATTAACTGAAATTTTGAAGTTTTTGGATGATTATTGATTTTTGGACTCCAGAGAATAGTCTTGCGGTGGTTTGGTTCCGATCGGGCCAAAAACCTAGGAGAAGACAGCAAAAATAGGTTTTTCAAAAAACTGCAATGTACTCGAAATTGGCGCCTGAAGGGCGAGCAAATCTGATAGCCATTTTGTCCGCCTTGAGCCACGGATTCCAACGATATAAGACACTTGATCCTGGGACAAACAGTCTAAGAGTTATGAGCAATTTTTAACTTTTGGTTGCTGTAGCGCCACCTATGGGCCATTCGGGGTCATACACTGATAGGTTGTCCCCAAACTGAGGCCTACCATCTGGCCAGGTTTCATGTCTCTAGGCCTTACGGTTTGGCCTGCACGATGCGTTTTACGAAACCTTACAATTACAATAGGGTTTCAGCATTTCATGCTTGAACCCCTAATAAATATCTGTGCAGATGAAGCGCAGCGTTCAGGGCGGATCGTCTCACTGTGAGAGGGACTCATTGGCAGTTTAGTTCGAAAGGAGCACGGTTAGCATGAAACATTGCTCGTGTAAAAGCTGTCGATGGCTCTGGCACCGGGGCACCGGACCCGAGACTCTGACGGAGGCCGAACCGTCCCGCAATTCCCGTGAATGTGAAGCACGGGCTCAGCTGCGTATGTGTGGTTTAGCGTCACAATGTGTTTAGTCCAATAAAACACAGGTGAGGGATGGTGTGATGATTTACCTGGGCCGAAGCCTCGGTCTGCCCATCACTACCTGGGGCACGTTCAAAGCTCAAACCGGTGCGCAACGTTTTGCTACGGTTTCCGGTTGAACGTCATGTTTCCTGGAAACGGTGCGCAACGGTGTGCAACAGGTTTGAGATGCGTTTGATCTCGTTCGGTGGGTGGGTGTGTCAGTGATGTCAGCCCAATCAGCAGCAGCATGTATATAAACCACGCGGTGTTAAAGAGACAGCGCACACAATGAGTCCAAGTGAAGATGTTTACAAATGTGTCCGCTGCAGCTCAGCCTATGCAACAATTGGCTTTATGCACAGCTGCACTACTTCCTGAACTTCAGCCAGCTTCTTTGTTTCCTGTCTGTCATTATTGGACAAACTGATTAATCCAGGTGTGCCTGACCTCTGTAGTCGCAACAACAATAATCAGACACACCTGGATTAATCAGTTTGTCCAATAATGGCAGACAGGAAACAAAGAAGCTGGCTGAAGTTCAGGAAGTAGTGCAGCTGTGCATAAAGCCAATTGAAGATATTAGAAGACATGATTGTCGTAAAAAAAAAAAAAAAAATTATATATATATAAATCAACATGACGATGTATTTATTTATATTTGTATCTTCATTGCAAGGAAATGTTCATATATGGTAATTAAGTGCTTTACATAAAAATGAGAAAGAAAATACAAGCTATTAAAGAAGTAAGAACTAGAAATACAATAAAATTAAATAAGAATTGATTACCAGGAGATAAAAAAAAGGTTCATTAAATGGCATTGGGATGTTGTCTTTTATTCTGGATGGCAAGGGCAGTGATTGCATGTATTTTGCAGTATTAAACACGTGTTTATAACGATATCATCAGGCTCTGAAAATTCCTCTAAAAGAATGCAAACGCATCTCAAACATGTTGCACACCGTTTCCAGGAAACATGTCGTTCAACCGGAAACCGTAGCAAAACGTTGCGCACCGGTTTGAGCTTGAACGTGCCCCAGGGGTACGAGTGTATTCGCGCATGCGCACAATCAGGACAGCACATTAGAGGCGATTCCACACCTGAGGACATTACTCCAGTGTCTGAATACCCCGACAGCACACATCACAGGAGGAGGCAGAGATTATATTATTATATTATTATTATCTATATTCTGCAGCGATGATTCGCGGTGTAGAGATGAGTCAGCACTTCAGACCAGATACAATAAAACACAAATTAACACATTAGTCACACATTTTTTGATCATAATTTAATATTTTATTACAAAACCATAGACCTTTCTAACGATTTATGTAAAATATAATACTAATAATAATAATAATAATTTTTATTCTTAAATATTTGTATTGTATAGCACTTTTCTTTTGCATTTTTCAGACATGCTAACAGACGTGTTCTACATGAGCTACAATTCTGTGGGCTGTGCTACAAAACTTCCACCCTCTGTAGCTCTGAGTGTGTGTGTGTGTGTGTGTGTGTGTTGTACAGTAAATCAGGCGATCGTCTTCATTTTAGGTGAACTATCCCTTTAAATTTGACAGGACCCCGGAAGCTGCGTCATCATCGCGGTATCGCGCCTGCGTGACTCTGTCCTCTAGTTCACTTCGCCTGGCCTCAGTAGCGCGCGCAGTGTTCCCTCACGCGAGCTGATTCTCCTCATAACCCGCAGCACCTCTGATTGGCGATGGCCGGGACTCTGGCGCGAAAAGCCGTGGATCATCTGCGCAGTAAAGAGTTCAGAGATTACCTCACGAGGTCAGTCCCGTGTTTCTCACGCACACTGAGGGGAATAGTGTCGGTGCTCGACGGATAGTACACACAATGCGGTTAAAGGACCTCGAAGCCGCACATACAGACCATAATAAACAGAAATCCGCGGTTTAGCGCGTGAAGGGCACGGGCTGCAGTTCCGCGTCCGACCTCCAGGCGGCGACACATCCATAACAACAACACGTCCAGAGTCCGGCTCGTGGTGTGTGTGTGTGTGTGTGTGTGTGTGTGTGTGTGTGTGTGTGTGTGTGTGTGTGTGTGTGTGTGTGTGTGTGTGTGTGTGTGTGTTTGACGTGTTTACTTTAGTGAATAGTTACTATAGGTAACATAGTGAATAGGGTTGACCCCAGGAGTGTGTCCATATCGCCTTCTGATGTTGCACAGTAAACACCGACCGGTTCGACCGCTTATGATTATACATCACCTGTGTTAGAGACACACACCCCACAGAAAGCTCGAGCTGGGGATTCACACACACTTCACAATCTGATGAAATATCGATTATTGTGGATGTATATCAGATACAATACATGACACAGTTTCATGTATTGAGTCAGTTACTACATCACTGATATTGAAGGTACAAAGGAACTGATTTCTATACAAACACTTAAATTACACACTGATGTTTTTCAATAATAATAGTTATAATGTTAACTTTACAATTACATAATTTATTCTCCAATTCATTTTTTGAAATGTAAACATAAATGGTGGCTGTCATAACTTGCCAGATTTATTCACACATGCTTTAAATATTGAAGAACATCAAATATTGTAATGAATATATAATATAGAGCATATATTTATCAAAATGCTCCTCTCTGGAGTTCATTTGTCTAGCTGACACTGGATATGGTTTGATTCTTGGGATTTAAGATTAATATTTGTACGTAAAAATCGAGTAATCTGTATTTTAACGAAACACATCCGAGCAGTACGTCTGTCTAACCGAGATGTGTCCCAATCTGAAGTTGATTCCACAAAAACTGAGCCGGAAAACGGGTTTAAAGTTGCGTTTCCATAATAAAACTTAAAAAAAACAATTCTAAGCTTTCGATTGACCTGATTTATGATGATTACTAAAATATGTAATGGACCATAAAAAGTGTGACATCATGCGTTGCCGAACTGAATTGTGGGTTCTGTTGCGCCACTGGCGTTGCTCGCGGCAGAAGCCAATCAGATCGTCTATGCAAATACCCGTCAGCCAATCAGATCGCCTATGCGAATACCCGTCAGCCAATCAGATCGCCTATGCAAATACCCGTCAGCCAATCAGATCGCCTATGCAAATACCCGTCAGCCAATCAGATCGCCTATGCGAATACCCGTCAGCCAATCAGATCGCCTATGCAAATACCCGTCAGCCAATCAGATTGCCTATGCAAATACCCGTCAGCCAATCAGATCGCCTATGCAAATACCCGTCAGCCAATCAGTCATTTTAATTTTAGTTTATTTTGTTGTTTTTGTCATTTTTATTCGTTTTTTTAAAAAAAAAATTATTTATGTGTGTATAGTTTTTAATATTTCTTCCAGGTTCATTACGTTCAGGTTTCGGTGATGAGGAATGATGGTTTGTTTTTGTTGACTGTAATAACTGACACTAGTAAATCTGTATATTAATAATGCGTGTCATAATGCCCACAGGACAGCAAGAGTTCACTTTAATCACAGTCTGAGAATCTGCTTTAATAATGGAGCCTGAAATACAGCGGGACTCTTATTCTGAAATATCTTTATTATTGCAGGAGCTCATTCATATTCATACGCCGTACACATCATATTACAGTATAAACACGTACAGTACACACTGTCATGCTGGATCATTAGTGTGTGTGTGAGCCTGAACACACCCCAGCGCCCCCTTCAGGCTCTGAGACCGGAAGCGCTCTCAGTTATTAATGACATCACAGCCTTATGAAGATTAATAATCACATTAGGCGTCATGGAGGAGCTGATGTTGTATATGACTGATCTGGAGTCTGTTTTCCTCTCTGTGTCCTGTTTCGCTCCCGGTGGATCTGCTGCTCCCGTGGGATCGTCTCCTCAGCACGGTGAGTCTCCACCTCACGACCCCGTCCTGCTGTCCCCGCCCTGAGTGTGTGTGTGCCGGTTCTAGCTGTGGTGTGTGTGTTCTTTCAGCACTTCTGGGGTCCGGTGGCCAACTGGGGCCTGCCCATCGCTGCCATCAGTGACATGAAGAAGAGTCCCGAGATCATCAGCGGCAGGATGACCTTCGGTAAGCCACCGCGAGTGTGTGTGTGTGTGTGTGTGTGTGTGTGTGTGTGTGAGTGAGGTCAGAGGTCAACTCTCGCTCTGTTTCTCCAGCTCTCACCTGCTACTCGCTGCTGTTCATGCGCTTCGCCTACAAGGTCCAGCCCAGGAACTGGCTGCTGTTCGCCTGCCACCTGACCAATGAGGCGGCTCAGCTCGTCCAGGGCAGCAGACTCATCAAATACAAGTACACCTTCATCATCATCATCATCTTCATCTGTACATGACCTCTGATGTTCTAATGCTCTTCCTCTTCCTCAGCTTGGAGAAGAAGACGACTGCCAAATGATGAAGGCCGGCGTCAGAGACCAGCGGATGCGTTGAGTTAGTGATCATGATCATAGATGATGTGTGTGTGCGGTTCTCTCTGTTACACGCGTGACATTAAACACGTCTGAGCTTCTGTTTGTATGTAGAAATATTTCCATAATTTATTTCCATAAATGATGCAATCAGTGTGTGTTCAAATAAACAAATCTAATAATGCTTTTGCTGTTTTTGACTATCTATCGTCTATAGTTCTATCCATCCATCCATCTATGGTTCTATCTATCCATCCATCCATCCATCTATGGTTCTATCTATCCATCCATCCATCCATCTATGGTTCTATCCATCCATCTATGGTTCTATCTATCCATCCATCCATCCATCTATGGTTCTATCTATCCATCCATCCATCCATCTATGGTTCTATCTATCCATCCATCCATCTATGGTTCTATCTATCCATCCATTCATCTATGGTTCTATCTATCCATCCATTCATCTATGGTTCTATCTATCTATCCATCCATCTATGGTTCTATCCATCCATCCATCTATGGTTCCATCCATCCATCCATCCATCTATGGTTCTATCTATCCATCCATCCATCTATGGTTCTATCTATCCATCCATCTATGGTTCTATCTATCCATCCATCCATCCATCTATGGTTCTATCTATCCATCCATCTATGGTTCTATCTATCCATCCATCTATGGTTCTATCTATCCATCCATTCATCTATGGTTCTATCTATCCACCCATCCATCTATGGTTCCATCCATCCATCCATCTATGGTTCTATCTATCCATCCATCCATCCATCTATGGTTCTATCTATCCATCCATCCATCTATGGTTCTATCTATCCATCATCCATCTATGGTTCTATCTATCCATCCATCCATCCATCCATCTATGGTTCTATCTATCCATCCATCCATCTATGGTTCTATATATCTATCCATCCATCTATGGTTCTATCCATCCATCCATCCATCTATGGTTCTATCCATCCATCCATCCATCTATGGTTCTATCTATCCATCCATCTATGGTTCTATCCATCCATCCATCTATGGTTCTATCTATCCATCCATCTATGGTTCATCCATCCATCCATCTATGGTTCTATCTATCCATCCATCCATCTATGGTTCTATCCATCCATCTATGGTTCTATCTATCTATCCATCCATCTATGGTTCTATCTATCCATCCATTCATCTATGGTTCTATCTATCCATCTATGGTTCCATCCATCCATCCATCCATCTATGGTTCTATCTATCCATCCATCCATCTATGGTTCTATCTATCCATCCATCCATCCATCTATGGTTCTATCTATCCATCCATCCATCTATGGTTCTATCTATCCATCCATCCATCTATGGTTCTATCTATCCATCCATCCATCCATGGTTCTATCTATCCATCCATCCATCTATGGTTCTATATATCCATCCATCCATCCATCTATGGTTCTATCCATCCATCCATCCATCCATCTATGGTTCTATCCATCCATCCATCCATCCATCTATGGTTCTATCCATCCATCCATCTATGGTTCTATCTATCCATCCATCTATGGTTCTATCTATCCATCCATTCATCTATGGTTCTATCTATCCATCCATCCATCTATGGTTCCATCCATCCATCCATCCATCTATGGTTCTATCTATCCATCCATCCATCCATCTATGGTTCTATCTATCCATCCATCCATCTATGGTTCCATCCATCCATCCATCTATGGTTCTATCCATCCATCCATCTATGGTTCTATCTATCCATCCATCCATCTATGGTTCTATCCATCCATCCATCTATGGTTCTATCTATCCATCCATCCATCTATGGTTCTATCTATCCATCCATCTATGGTTCTATCTATCCATCCATTCATCTATGGTTCTATCTATCCATCCATCCATCTATGGTTCTATCTATCCATCCATCCATCCATCTATGGTTCTATCTATCCATCCATCCATCTATGGTTCTATCTATCCATCATCCATCTATGGTTCTATCTATCCATCCATCCATATATGGTTCTATCTATCCATCCATCCATCTATGGTTCTATATATCTATCCATCCATCTATGGTTCTATCCATCCATCCATCTATGGTTCTATCTATCCATCCATCCATCTATGGTTCTATCTATCCATCCATCCATCTATGGTTCTATCCATCCATCCATCTATGGTTCTATCTATCCATCCATCTATGGTTCATCCATCCATCCATCTATGGTTCTATCTATCCATCCATCCATCTATGGTTCTATCTATCCACCCATCCATCTATGGTTCTATCTATCTATCCATCCATCTATGGTTCTATCTATCCATCCATTCATCTATGGTTCTATCTATCCATCTATGGTTCCATCCATCTATGGTTCTATCTATCCATCCATCCATCTATGGTTCTATCTATCCATCCATCCATCCATCTATGGTTCTATCTATCCATCCATCCATCCATCTATGGTTCTATCTATCCATCCATCCATCCATCCATGGTTCTATCTATCCATCCATCCATCTATGGTTCTATATATCCATCTATCCATCCATCTATGGTTCTATCCATCCATCCATCTATGGTTCTATCCATCCATCCATCTATGGTTCTATCCATCCATCCATCCATCCATCTATGGTTCTATCTATCTATCCATCCATCTATGGTTCTATCTATCCATCCATTCATCTATGGTTCTATCTATCCATCCATCCATCTATGGTTCCATCCATCCATCTATGGTTCTATCTATCCATCCATCCATCCATCCATCTATGGTTCCATCCATCCATCTATGGTTCTATCCATCCATCTATGGTTCTATCCATCCATCCATCCATCCATCTATGGTTCTATCCATCCATCCATCCATCTATGGTTCTATCTATCAACCTTCAAGAATAATGACTTAAATGTTATTCTGTTCTTCAAGCCAAGCGATCAAAGGCCATCAGAAGGATTATGTGTAATATACATGTTATGATATTTGTATGGTGTCACAATGGATCCAGGATATTCATAAACATATTCATCACAGTGAGTTTCCTGAGGAAATGCAGAGACGTTTGGAACCACACGAGGGTGAGTAAATAACAGAT